>JACCGJ010013644.1:0-43953 GCA_013407085.1 Atriophallophorus winterbourni | reverse complement strand
TTTGCGTCAGCAAATTGAAACACTGCATGGTAATTCCTCTGCTCCAAAATCTAGAACTAGAAATGTACTAGTTTGTAACCGAGCGGAACCGTTCATTAAGGAATCCAAGTCTCGCAGAGATCTTGATCGCAGGTGTATAAACGACCTTCTCCGAATGGTGGGGTTTGGAGAAGCTTCTTACTCCCACAGTGCGCGTCCCACATTGTAGAAGATTGAATTGATGGGTGGTGTTAACTGCCTCGACCAATCCTGGTTTGAATTCAAAATTACCAGGTGAATCGGGATGCATCCGGCTACGGCTGAGATATCGCCAATCAACGCTAGATAAAACTTCAAGAGTGATCCCGTAACCTCCGCCCGGGATTAGGTGAACTCTCTCCTTTTTACACTAGGATAACACTATTACGTTGGGGATCATGTGTGTCATTTTACCGGGATACAGCGCTAAAAGCATTCAGTCACAGACAATCATACAGAACAGCACTTCGTCACGAATCTTGCTGTCCGGTCCAGATGACGTTGATTGTCTTAGCGCGAATGACGATGGCACCGAGCAGGTGCAGTAGTTGCTACTTTGCGAGGGAGGCGGTCTCAATTGTTAGGCAACGGTCCATTACCTTAGTGGCTGCCGAAACTGATGCTCCTGCTCTAAGTAGCACGCCAAAAAACAAGCAGCTCCCTCGGGTGCTTTGACCGAGCGCCAAAGAGGATTAGATTCAGAAGCACGAATAACCTGTGCCAAGTATTGTACGCACCATTGCACCATAAGAAATAAGTGTGCTGAACTTTATCTCCGCGTGGCTGAGTTACACCCACGGGTTATTGCGCTTTCAGAGTCTTGGCTGTCTGCGATTGTTGAGGTGACTATAAACATCAGCGAACAGTATCTCATCATAAAATGCGATAAACCGGGCGATAAGAGAGGCGGTGGCGTTGCAACCTCCTGGAGTATGGTTTGCACATCATTGGTACACGTATATCTCTATCCAGTGAAAACGTCCAAGTTGTTACGAGTATCCTGACTTGCTAAAAGTCATCCCTTACAATTGCTTGTGTCTACCTCGCATCCAGTGCATCCTAACAAGAGATTACACAGTTTATTGAGACACTCGATAGTTTGTTTCACTCAGCTACTAGCGTACTTATCTTGGAAGGCTGAGGTGTATGACGCACTTATCCACGTTCGCGTCAACAAATCTGAGGGACCGTATGGCATACACTCAATTATGCTCAAAAATCTTGCCTCAGTACTTAACGAACCGCTTTGCCAACTCTTTAATACATGCCTGCAACATGGAGTGGTTCCCAGTGAGTGGAAGGAAGCCATACTCGCATTAATACACAAGGCTGGTTGCAGATCAATTCTTGGGAACGATAGAACTGTCAGCCTGACTAGCATCGTCTCAAAAGTACTAGGAAAACTATTGCGTGACAAAATCTGTCAGTATCTTAGTCTGCATTCTCCGTTGAGTGTATCTCAACATGTATTTCTTAAGTGTGGATCCTGCCTGACTAACCTTCTTAGTTTTCTAGATACTGCAACTAAAATGCTGGACGAAGGAAAGCCCGTTCAGGCCCTCTACTTAGATTTTAGCAAGCCTTTTGACTCCGTGAATCACCGCTTTCCAGAGATTAGGCTAGCAGCAAAAAGCATACGGGGAAGTCTACTTGCTTGGATAAAGGCCTTCCATACAGGTAGGACATACAGATTTCGAGTAGGATCTACGCTGTCGAATCAAACCGACGTGATCAGTGGTGTACTTCAAGGGTCGGTACTCGGTCTTATTCTATTCCTGATTTTCATCGATGACTTGTCCTCTGCATTGAGGTGCCAATGCTTTATTTTCGCGGATGATGTGAAATTCATCGGATCAACGAATGAAAATACCTTGATGCATGATCGTGAGCGGGTCATAAACTGGTCATACCAGTGAGACCTCCCACTGAACCTTAATAAGAGCCAACTCTTGTCAGCGCTGGTTGATAAGATTTTAGTCCAGGTGTCGGGTAACTCTCTCACTGTTAACGCCGCACAGCGTGTTAGGCGTTTGGGAGTACTAGTTTGGACTGACTTCAAATGGGAGGACCTATGCTCCGCTGCAGCTCAACGTGCTCGCATTGTGCTCTTTCGGCTGAGATCCGTGTTATCCAGCAGAAGACCCGATGTTTCCTGCTCCTTCACAAGGCATTAGTTCGGCCGCATTTAGAATATTGTGTCCGGGCGTAATGCCCTTAATACAAGGAGGATATCGTTCGATTCGAAAGCGTACAGCGTCTTGCAACTCGCATGATTCAGGTTCAGCGAGGTAAACCTTACGCTGCACGCCATGAATTCCCTCGAACTTTTCTCAATTACGCGCCGTCGTTTAAGAGGTGACTAAATTGAAACCTTCAAGATATTAAAGGAGTTAAGTGGCGTTATCATGACCGTCTTCTTTGCCTTAAGTCCCGAGCGTGGCACCCGCGGACATTCACTCAAACTTGCTAAGGAGCGATGTTGACTAGACTATCGAAATAACTTTTCAGCCTCTGGGTGGTAAATTTCTGGAACCGGCTTCCAGAAGAACTTATATCCTGCTGTTCTGTCGCAAGTTTTAGGAACGGTTTGGACCGCATCTGGGGTAGGCTTTTTCCTGAATATTCTCCCTAATTTCTATGCAAGATTAGGTAGATCACCATTTTTAGCGTTGTCTGGTAAGTAAGTAAATGCTAGAATTATGTTTTTTAATACACACCTCTTCTTTAGCTGACCTCTTACCGTCCTGGTAAAAAGAAATTTTTTACATCATCATTCACAACGATGTGCTTCCCCAATACAACCCAGATAATCCCTTGGCGTCGCGATCGTTGAAGATATCCAAATCACAATAAGAAAAAAGATTTGGCAGTAGAGGTAGCTTCTCTGCAGTTTTTCACAAAAAGACATTTTGGACGCTCAATGGGCTCGTTAGCCACTTACTGTCCTGTGCAACTGAACTGAAAACTACTCTTTAGGCTTTGAAACGCTTCTGAACATAAAAACACCTTGTGCTTGCGGTGTAAATTTACGGTCGACATCGACCAAACAAGGTAGACAACTATTTTTGTAAGATTAAAATACTACTGTGCATTGATTTATCTATGAATTACTTCACTATTCAGAACTTCAGTGCATCTTTCGTTTTAATTCACTAATATACTCAATTGTTACTAGTGCCAAAAGGATTGAAATAATCGATTTCTGTGCTTTAGTTATGAATAATGGTTACTGTTACATTTATTGATAACGCCGTAAAATCATTTGTTGAATTACCAAGAAAAGCGGGTTCAAGAATCGTGTATTCTAGGGTAGGTTCTTCAAATATTGTCAAGCATTTTAGGCTGAGATTCTCAGCCGTAAGCATTCAAAACATGCTCTGCAAAAACCTCCTATATTTAATGCCCAAGGTGTAATGCTCGGTCGTAGAAAAATATTTTATGACAGTCAATATTCCGAACAGAACAATATGCAAGGTGTGTAATCTTATACAGAATAATAATTTATAGACCATAAAATGTATAATAAGGTTATATATGTTGCTAGAGATAATCCGGCTCTGGATGATGACGCCATTGTATCGGTGGAGAGAAAATTGGCTTATAGTGAACAGAGATCGGAAATTAATTCGAGTACAAACATTGAAACTGATAACCGTTATCATGTTCATCCGAAACACATGAAACGTGTTTTACGTGAACCTGAATGGTACACACACGCTCCACAGAATCTGGAAGAGAGTTTAGAAGAAATTGATGCTGCGGTAGCTAATAAAGGTACTTATAATACAGCTTATAATATTTAGCAGAAAATGAAAATTCAATTATTTTTTCCGCAACACGTAGGTTTTTTTAAATCTATTTATAAAATTTAGATAAATACTCGAAACATTTAGACATTCAAAAGCAAATTCCAGGTTAGATAATTTGAAAAGCAATTTTTATTTAATAGAAAGCACCGGACGTTCCACCCCAAAATCAAGAAGTGAGATCTGAGTGAATAAATTTTAGTGATTAGGCGATCGTCCATTAAACATAAAGACTTTACGAGAGATTGAGTCAAAAATGGATATCCCTCCCGGTAAAACCGTTAATAACGGAAACATGAGTGCCTATTATAAGCTACTTGGGTTACTTGGAAGTGCAATACGTAACCAAGAAATCAATAACAAGTTTCTTCGTGAAGAAAAAATGCAAATAAACCCGAATGAAAAAGGCGATTCACAGAACAAATTAAGTGATCCTGCAATTACAGAGATAGTTGAAGATACATGTGTCAAAGAACTAGTTGAACCATCATTCAGAAATCGTCAAACATGTGAAAGTTTAGTACAAAAAGAATTGCGGTCAGAGGAAACATTTCCGTACCATCCGGTAGCGACATCATATCAACGCCAAGTGATGGCTTCCGGACCGTTTGGGCATGATGTAAGTTTCACTTGTGATTATCAATTCATATCTAGGCACTTCGATGGTTTAAAGCAATGGTTTGTTACTTTCGAGCCATTAATTTCGTTGAGTAGACTAACGCAGCATCGGCCAGTGCGTGTATAAACCAGCGGTTAGATACACCATCCACCGAATGTTCAGCACGTAAGTAACCTCATTTTTCTAAACAAATTCAGCTGGAACATATACCAACTCGATAGAAAATTTACATCACGTTGAATCCGAAATTAATGAAACCAATGTAAATGAAAATGAGTTTCCCCAGACAAGTCCAACGTTCGATAGTGGTCGGATAAATTCTAAGCCAAACGGCGCGTTTGGTTTCTCGCAAGAATATATTCCGTCTACTGTTAATCTAGGAATGCATATGGGTCTCTCTCACAGAGCAATAAGACCTCTCCTATTTTACTACCAACCACATGCTACAAATTGGTTCGGGCGTCCGGTTGTTCATCCATTTTTGCTGCAGCAACTCATGCAAAAACAGCTTGAATTCAAAAGTGAGTTCTATATGGGCAAAATTGCTAACTAAAATCTGGTTAAAGATGTTATATTATATTAAACATAGGGAATGCCTGAGAAAATTTCATGAATTTATTTTTTCACAGATCACCCATCTAATGGTAGAATCTGTCAATAAGTATTAACATTGATTATATTGAAAATATACTTAACAAAGCGTATGTATATTGTATACACAAGAGTAACTCAGTACAATATCACTATTAGATCCCTACGTATATAGAGCATTGAAAGTAAACTCTGGCCCATATTATGCACAGTACTATCTGTTTAGCCTCATTATTGACGTAAACAAAATTCACATAAAATATTTCAGGACAATGGTGCATCAGTAAATTCTCAACGTATATGTAATCATAAAAAGAATAATAGTATGAAATTCATGGTTATTTACAATAGATTATTATATCCGAATTTCCTGTTTATGGTTGCAATACATCATCGTGATATTCAGCTAGCAGAGATTTTATGCATTTATACCCACAGGTAGCTTATTGCAGTCTACCCATATGCAACCTGGACAAAATGAACACGCAACATATGCCAATAATAATCGGATCCTGAATGCTACACTCAATAGCACTGAACTGACTTCGTACGACGTGAACACAAATGCGGTAAAAACGGATCAAAGCTCCACATTAATACAAGAATACCCAACGAACCAATAAACACCTACTGTTGATTGTAATATCTAATAGTTGAACAGTTGTTAAAGAAACGTTTAACTTTGTCTCGCATTGAGGCGTTACTGAATAGTAGAAGTCCGATTAAAATTACTACATAAACAGCTCAATGATTAATAAATTGAGGATGATATAATTAGTTGTTTGATAATAATAAATTTAATGTAAAACCTTTTGCAACTCTACGTAAAGAATTATGTCAAAGGACTTGATGAGTGGCGAGAAAATACATTTTCTATCGGCTATCATCGTCACGACCATTGAATGGACCGCAGTAACTTAACATTTAATAACTAAATGAATTAATTACGTTACGACATTTGAAGTGTACTACTGAATAAATGAATAGGTATAGTGCTTTTTTACAATGAGGCATTGACATTTTTCAAACGCAAAATAATTTATCCAGGAAGAATCCTTATTCTATAAAGTAAAAAACTCATGGGCGCGTTAATATGAAGATCTTACTGATCACAAAATAAAATCAGCAAACAGATAGTGACCTAAGCTGTTCGTTGATTTGCGCAAATCTAAAGCTGACCACAATTTAGAGTTCGCCTAGCCAAAATGACTATTAATCCAAGGATTGATCTGTGTCGTGTGTAATTCGATCATGCATTCTCAAGCAAGTTTTGAAAAGCTAGTCAAGCAGATTCTGCCCTTAAAATCTGGAAACCTCTTACAACATGCATCTTCTGCGTTACCCTCAACGCACACGGCTTACGTGATCGCGATCATTTTAAAACCATCTCTTATGTGAAGAGTGCCCTCATCACTAAGAACCACTCGTCGTTAGTAAACGTTAAACGATCACCAACAAATGAATCATCAATATAGCCGTTACTCAACTTCTGCTTATGAACTGTTTGTTCGACCGCATTCTGACTATTCTGACTAGTATTTTGAAGGAGACGGAATGTCTTGGTCAAGGCTTTGAGTTGTCATTGTTTCACACTATCGAGTTGAACATGTGCATGATTTCACATACCTTAATTCAAGTAGCGCTAGACAGTGATGTAAATAACCAAATTGTTAGAACACCTGTCATATGTTTACTTACACTCCTATATGCTATCTGTGAGAGCAGACATGATGGTGCACCATGAAAGTCTTAAATGTGTGATATTAAGACTGGTAACCTGGGCGAGGCACGAACAAACCTGAATGCATTCAATTAGCGGAACACCTACTCCTCGTCTTTATCATCATATTCGTCATGGAGAAGTATTGATTACAGAACCCTTAACTGACGATCATGAAAGATTAAAATCTTACATACATGAGGAAAAGCTACGAAATATAGGCTTATAAAACGATTTGGATATATTGAACAGATGGTCAGAGCGAAACAACCTTCTACTCAAGTTCAGAAAGTGCAAAATGTTGCAAATAGGTAAAGATTTCCCATCCTCCTACACACTTGGATCACAAAAATTGGAATGGACAACAAAAGAAAACGACCTCAGCTTATGAATTAGTAGGAGTCTCAAGAATAGCGCGCAATGCGATGCAGGGTACAAACGAGATAGCCTCATAATGATGTGTGATGTGAAAGCACAAGACACCGCACAGTCAGAGACTGCCTCATACTAGGTATGCTTAGGAGTATTTTCGAACGTTTTTCCAGTGAAATATTCCCCATGCTCATAAATACGTATATTAACCCAGTGATGGATTACTCAGTGCAAGTTTGGGCACCATGGCTACAGAAGGACATGAAGCTGCCCGAGAAGATTTATCACAGACCAACTAAAATGGTTGGTTGTCTCCGCAACCTACTATTTGAGAATCAACTCGTGCATCTTAATTTGGATACACTGCTTCGTAGACGGGTTCGATTAGATCTAATCCCAACTTACAGAATAGTGAACCCAAAGATGCATCCTCTAAGGCATCTATTTCTCCCCCGGTGAAGCCACGCCACACGTACTCGCACTGGCATTTGATATTCCACTTTCTCATCGGAACTACCGTCCGTTCTTCTATTCTGTGAGCGTTTGCTTCTTATGGAACTTATTAACGCCAGATGTTGCACAAACATCTGGTGAAATGGAATCAGGATATATTTATGCGTAGTAATTTCACCTTACATCACGTTTATCGAACATAATTGAGCAACATGACACGACGTTTATTCTAACGACTATTTTTCAATCATTCCGAGACAATACATGACATTTTTCTAACTACAAAACCGTCGATTTTCCTTAAAACTCAATTTTTGTATATATTTATTGTTATTATACGAATATCCTATGGTGTTGTACAGTTAAAAGCGTTTTATTCCATAAATTTTTAAATCTTGGTATTTACCAGAATTAAGTGCCTCTGGAAGAGACGTGATTTAAGCATGAGTATAAAGTGAAGGGTTGTTTCCACTTCGGCAAGGACAATATTGTATTACGAAAATAAATACTGAACATTTCGCACAGAAGTTAGGAGGTTGAAGTTCTTCGACTAACGTTGTTTGCGAAGGATTGCTCACGTTCGGTGGCAGCACCACGTTTGAAACTGAGGTCAGGCGCCGCGTCTTATTAACGGCACTAGCCTTGAGACAGACATTAACCCACTTCGTCTCCGCTGGTTGGGACGTCCTGCGCATGAAAGCCGAACGGTTATCACTCTGAGCGCTTTATGCGTCAGCTGGTGCAGGCTGGAAAAGGTGGCTGGCTGTCAGCCGGTAATTTCGGAGGGTGTCTTGAAGAGGCTTACTTCTGGTCTAGCCAAATTTGGACGGGCGCACTTGCCTGGATGGGGTGCAAGCGAAAGAAAGTGTTTGGCTCGACTCACTGGAAACGTTGGCATCCTCAGAATGAAAGAAAGCATCAAAGTATTGTGGTGCTCACATCCCCATCCCTTACACCACTACCGGTTTCAGGCTGTTTGCCATCGTCAGGTGGAGACAGTAAGATCAGGTTCAGTGAGCCTTGAAACAGTGGAAAAGCGGTAAACAAAGTTAAATTTGTATGCCACTGTTATATAGGGTTCTTACAAAGAACCACGATGTTCAATACAGAATCACAAAGTGATTCCTGGCAAGCGCTCGAGGCGCATATAAAAGACCAAAGTATTGTGGTGCTCACATCCCCATCGCTTACACACCACTACCGGTTTCAGGCTGTTTGCATCGTCAGGTGGATCAGGATCAGGTCAGTGAGCCTGAAACAAAGAAAGCATCATTTCTACCCGCCGATCACTTCCATATAAAATGAAAAAAACTTATAAAAAAACGATTTGCGTGAATTGAACAAAAATATTCATTTCACTTTTCACTGTACCTCTAACCTACCCCACTTTACATCTACTTTGTTTTTGTCGAAAAGTGCATTAACACATAGTGACTTATTGAGATCTTTTTCAAGCTTAGTTGGATCAACGGCTTTTGTTGTCATCATATGCATCATGATAGTTACAATTATCTGCGGCGTTTTGGTTACTGAGTTCGGGCTCCAGTCCCCGTCTGCTCAATGCAGTCTGCTGAACCTTATTTCAAGCTGCTTTACGAATAAATAAATAACTTGTTATCGGTCTTTTGGAAGGAGTGCGAGGGAAATACAGGAGTAGTAGAAGAAGATGAAGCAAGATACAAGGAAGGATACAATACGAGATTAGTTTAGGCTTAACACAAAGATAGCGACAATAATACGCGTAGCATGAGAGCATCTTTGGCTTCGAAGCCGTCGCCCGTTCGGGTATTATTTGGACCACATATGGAGAGAGTTAATCAACATATGTAATATTTAAGCGATACCCGGTTTTCAGAGACGTAATCAGCCTGGTTTCAATGCTGGGGGCGGCTGTAGAAGCTTGCTAGAATTGCACAGCAAGTTCATGTTCGTGCATATGACTAACCTCGATCCTTGTCTCCAGTCAATTTTGCCAGGCGAAATCTCATCTGGGTAAATTTCAGGTTTCCGCAAACTAATGAATTGTCTATGTCGCAGTCGACACTATGGTATGATTTTATGATTTATTCATTTACAACAAGCAACAGCTTTTAACCGGAATATGCTTCTCCCCATGTTATCATTCACAGAAGTAAAATGGAGTGCACTCTCTATCGGCGCGCTGAGAAGTACACCAGGGCAATTAGGTATGGACAAATAACAGTTACACATGCAGCAAGCGATCCTTCTTCCAAAAATGGTAGTGAGACTCCAGCCTGTTTCAGCATGCAGCTCACTATCTCTGGCCAATCAATTTAGCACGGTGTTAGCCTGTTCTTTTTTCTTACTCATATTTGTCTAGGCATAGACAACCTGACAGTATCTTCGCCCACGTGCAGTCTCTGGCTGTGCGGCACTTTGCCTGGATCATGCTTGTGCTCTCATACCATACCTTCAAAAAATAGGAACCAAAGGAAAAGCTAGGCTGATACACCTGGTGAGCGATCTCGTCACAGAAGCAGGTAGAATATAACTACGAACTGCCTAACGGGAGAAAAGCTCCTGAATTTTTCTCTTGAATTTTTTTTCATAATTGGGTATAGCCACAAGTCAGTGGATGCATGATCAAGGGTTATACTTACCTTCTGTGGACCGCCACCCTAGACTTACCTTCCTCATTTGGTTTTAAAGTGTCATTCACCCGCCTTCAATCCCGTCAGCTTACATAACACCATGCGTGCAGGCCAGTAGCTGGACTTGGGTGTCATAGACTATATGAAACGCGTGCCGTTGGAGTATTTTTGAAAATGGGCGTTTATCCCACAAACTAGGGGAATCTGTTGACGGATGCACCTAGTCGAACAAGAAACATCCTGCTGATGAAAGGATCAATGAAGTTACTGCAGGTAATCTCGGGACTAAGCTTACATCCGCTTGGCCTGATGAAATAAAAAAAATCAAAAGAGGCTCGTGCAAACTCTATTTTTTATAACGAGATTCTTAGAACGAACGAATTTAACCCATGCGTCCTACTTATCAGTAGTATCTTCATATATTTCCCACCCGCTGCAAAGTATCATGAAAAACAATTGAAGGCATATCGAATTACTCTTTAGCGTGTCTATATATCGAAGGTCTTTTATTTCATTCGCATCAAGATCTCTTAGCAAAAATGAATGTTATTACGGTTATTGTAGCATACCTGTCTGTCCTATGTGGCAGGTAAGGTGTCCCGGTTTGCCTTACGCGACGCCCGATGCACTATGGAGTAAGCTACTGTTATGATATCCATTGTGGTACGTGAGCTGGGTTCCCAAGGTTGTCACAGCCGGGGGTAGTGGTGGGGATAAGCTCCCGCTACCTACAAAATGCTCCCATACGGCGTGCGTCTCAAATAGCCTCTGACAACCGAAGCCCAACTCCTGGCCTGCTCGTGGCCGAACTGCTTCTACTGACAGGAGAAGGGGCGAAGGCGGGTGACTGTCTCCTCGAAACCAGTTCGCTTCGGGTAGATGGAGCTCGTCAACCTGGGAGGGCAGTCCATCTAGGGGATGGAAACCCTGATTCCAAACCTCCGCCTCCTGCGGATTACACAATCACAATACTCAGCCGAGGACAGTCCCAAGCCCGTCTGCAAAAGTAGGAGGGTTAGACGCGTGGTCAGCAACAACACTCTGTAAAAACCTCAAACCGCTACTGAAACAAAAGCAACATGTCATACCAAAGTAACAGCTCCATGCTTGAACCGAGAAGAAACCTCATCCGAGGTAAAAATGAAGCAGACTGCTGAAAGCCCACCGGAAGCCAGTCAGCGGATGAATCTTCTGTCAATGAAAGCAACAACAAAGATTGCCACATGGAACGTCCGTACGATGTATGAGACCGAAAAGGCTGCACAGGTCGCGAAAGAAATGCAAAGGTATGGTATACAACTCCTGGGAATATGTGAAAGTAGATAGAATGGATCTGGTATGTTGATTTTGACATCTGTGGAACGGATTATTTACTCAGGTCATGAAGATGAGAACCATATTCATTCAGAAGTCGTCGTCATTATGCTATCCCCAATAGCTGCAGGCGCTCTCATTGGATGGGAACCCGTTGACTCACGGATAATCACAGCCAGATTCAACTCCAAGGGGAGAAATGTGACGGTAATTCAATGTTATGCGCCCATAAACAATGCTAGCCTTGAGTCGAAAGAAGAATTTTACGTGCGTCTGCAGTCTGTCCCAGACAAGACACCCAAGCGAGATATCAAGATTTTGATGGGTGACATGAACGCGAAATTGGGTCCAGACAACACAGGGAGAGAATCTGTGATGGGTACGCATGCCCTAGGTGAAATGAATGAGAACGGTGAAGTTTCGCAGATTTTTGCGCGCTCAACGATCTGGTCATCGGAGGCAGCATCTTTCAACACCGAAACATCCACAAGGCCACCTGGACATCACCTGATGGTGTTACCGCCAATCAAATCGATCACCTATCGATTTCACGAAAATGGAGACATAGTCTCCTTGATACACGCGTAATGCGAGGTGCGGATGTTGCTTCAGACCACTATCTTCTAATGGCCAAAATTAAAATCAAGTTGAGAGCTTTCTACGAAACCGGCAGTCGGCCTTGTGTAAAGTACCACACGCAGAAACTAAGGGAAGAGCGTACAAGAGAGATTTTCTCAATCTCACTGAAAAACAGATTCGAATGGCTCAACAACTTAACCCCTGAACTCCCAATAAATGAAAACTGGACCGCTCTGAAAGACTGTTCGCAAGACACTTGTAAGCACGTAACTGGCAGACGGGTAAAGAAAGACAAAGAGTGGATCTCGAGTGAGACTTGGACACTGATCAACTCGAGAAGGCAGCTGAAACAACAGATCCTCCGGTGTAAGGACACCAAGCAGAAAAACCAACTGATCGAACAATACGGCTCCCTAAATAAAGACGTGAAACGAAGTGCCAGAAGTGACAAGAGGCGGTTCTATGAAATGCTGGCAACGGAGGCGGAAAATGCAGCAGAAAAGAGAGACCTGAACACCGTCTACAACATTACCAGAACCTTATCAGGAAGGAAAATACCTTACGGCAAAATAATAAAGGACGGTGAAGGTAACCTTATCAGTCAGGAATCGGTGCAAAGAAAGCGATGGATGGAGCACTTCAAGGAACTCCTAAATCGACCAGCACCTACTTCAGTCACTGACATCCCACCTGCAGCAAATTTGCTAGACGTAAACACCGACCCCCCCGGTCGAAATGAAATCCTTTTTGCCTTAAAATCGCTAAAGAATGGCAAAGCACCAGGTCCAGATGGGATTCCACCAGAAGCTCTGAAGGCTGATTTGGACACCTCGGCTGATATGTTACTTCCTCTGCTGCAGAAAATCTGGTCAGAAAGACGGGTCCCAAATGATTGGAAGAGAGGTCATTTGGTCAAACTTCCTAAGAAAGGGGATCTGAGGCTATGCAAAAACTGGCGAGGTATCATGCTGCTCTCAGTCCCAGTAAAGTACTTACACGCATCATCCTTATGCGTTTGCGCGACGCTATCGACCAAGTGTTACGTCCAGAGCAATCAGGCTTCAGAAAACAAAAGTCTGGTATCGACCAAATTGCGACCCTCCGCATAATAATTGAACAAAGCATTGAATGGCAATCGCCTCTTTGCCTCAACTTCATAGATTTTGAGAAAGCCTTCGACAGTGTGGACCGCGAATTCATATGGAAGCTTTTGCCACACTATGGGGTCCCACCGCTGTACATGGACCTCATAAAGCAGCTGTATGAAGGTGCCTCCTGTCAGGTAATTCACAACGGAAGACTGACCGATCCATTTGCAGTTGAGACTGGCGTTCGCCAGGGATGCCTGTTGTCCCCAATAATTTTTCTGTTGGTAATAGACTGGATAATGAAACAGACAGTAAAAGGTGAGAGGAATGGTATCGATTGGAAGGAATCCGAGCATTTGGAGGATCTGGAATACGCTGATGATGTCTGCTTGATATCACGTGACCCCCAACGTCTTCAGAGAAAGACCGATAGACTAGCACACTTTGCTTCATATGCAGGACTACGAGTGAATACCGAAAAAACAGAAGTCCTCCGTGTGCTAACTGATGAGCACCCATCAATCACCATCAATGGTAAAGCAGTCAAAGACGTCACGCAATTCGTCTACATCGGCAGCATTGTTTCAATAAGTGGTGGCACGGACGAAGACATAGTCGCCAGAATCGGCAAAGCAAGATACGCGTTCATAGCTTTGAAACCCATTTGGGAGTCGAAGGTTCTATCAAAACGCACGAAACTCCGTATATTCAGAAGCAACGTTAAATCCGTGCTACTCTATGGATCGGAAACCTGGCGAGTGACAGCAAAGTCTTCTGGCCGTTTGCAATCATTCCACAATAATTGCCTTCGTCGAATTATTGGGGTAAAATGGCCAGAAAAGATAAGGAATCAAGACCTGTGGCAGATTGCTGTTGAGGACCCGATCGCCCAGCAGATCAGTAGAAGAAAGTGGAGATGGGTTGGGCACACCTTGCGGAAACCTTATGATGACATCACGCGTCATGCTCTGGTATGGAACCCAATCGGAAAGAGACGGGTCGGACGCCCAAGGCTATCTTGGAAACGCTCGTGTGAAGAGGAAATCCGCAAGTGTGGACTTAACTGGAACGACATCAAACTGGCTGCTATGGACAGACCAAAGTGGAGACAAGTTGCCGAGGCCCTATGTTCCTCCAAGAACTTGAGGGATTAAGTCAAGTAAGTCATGCAAGGAACTCCCTCCCTCTATTACTTGCGTTCAATCGTTTAAAGTCGTGAGCAAGTTAGACAAGCATGAGTATAATTTCCTTAATCCATGGTGTGTTGGAGAAAGAATTTCATTGCTCTTGAGGTGCTTGATAAGACTTTCACACATCGTGCGTTCTAACACTTTAGAAACTACTGAAAGAAGCGTCACATGGCGGTAATTATCCGGATTTGAACGACTGCCACCTTTGTAAATTGGTGTAATAACTCCGGTTTTCCAGTCAGATGGTACGATTCCCGTATTTAATGAGTGTTTAAATAATTTATATAGTTTGCCGCAAAGCTCCAGCTCACCGGATTTCAGAATAGCCGACGTTATTCCGTCTTCCCCATTGGATTTGTTAACTTTTAGCCTGCGTAGATACTTTCGCACACCTGTAGGATTCAGTTAAGCTTTCCACTTAAATTGAGCGTGGCAAAGGTGTTGCCAGGGACACATCCTTTGGACACAAGACCTGCAAATAAAATGTTGTTGTTTAAGATAATATAGAGTGTATACGATATTGTTCCATCTGGTTTATCAGCATCCAATTGTGATATTGCTTGTATACACGAATAAAGGACGCCACATCGTGTCGAACAGTTCGAAAATATTCGCAGCTGGAAGTTGTATAACATCGGACGGTGAAAGCCAGAGTCATCTGAAAGTCTTCAGGCCGGTGACCATAGTCTCAACCAGGACCACCAATACCATCGCAACATGGAACGTCCAGATTATGTATGAGACTGGAAGGACACTGCAAGTGGCCGCAGATATGAGGAAGTATAACCTAACTATCGTAAGAATCAGCAAGTCAAGATGGATTGTTTCCGGGCCAATGCGATTGTTATCGGGTGAATTACTGCTGCAATCGGGCCACGAGCAGGAAGATGCCGCACACACGCCCGGGAAGTGGCCGTGGTGCTTTCCAAGTCGGCTGAGAGAGCGCTCGTCGAGTGTGAGGCGCGCGGACAATGGATTATGACTGACACCTTCTATACAAAGAATAAGACGTTCAACCTGGAAACAATCCAGTGATACGACCCGACGAAAGACAGTGAAGTGGAGAAGAAGGAGGATTTTTATAACGGACTGTCAACTATCATACAACACAGACCGAAGTAGGAAATCGTCATTGTAATGGGTGACTTCAGCGCCAAGATTGGCAGTGACAGGGTATGGGACGATCATGGGGCAGCAAGGGTTAGCGAGATGAATGACAACGGGGAGGGATTCGCCGACCTATATGCCGCAAGCAATCTGATCGTCGGAGGAAGTTTTTTTACCACAGAAGGATACACAAGGCGACCTAGGTGTCACCAGATATGTCGACCAAAACCCAGATCGACCAGGTGTTCATTGGAAAGAGGCTTCGACGCACTCTTCAAGATGTTTGCATCAAACTAGGAGCTGACGTTGCTTACGACTATCATCTACTTGTCGCCAAGTTGAAGCTAAAGTGTAAGAAATACGGGATAGAGGAGTCCAGCCAACAAAAGAGATACAACAACGCTATGCTGAAAGACAGTAGGAAGGAAGAAGAGTTAAAGGTCAACCTCTTCAACAAGTTCCAGGTTCCGGAAGGGCTGCTGGAAGAAGAGACGATAGAACAGAAGTGGCAGATAATGAAAGAAGCGATGACCTAAACATGTCAAGAATTTACTTGGCGAAAAACATAAACGCACAGGGGATGGATCTGATCAGGGACGCTACAGAAGATAGAAGAAAGGAGTGAAACGAGAGCAATTTTGAACAAAAGCAGAATGAGAGCAACTAAAGTAAAAGCACAATAATAATATGCAGAATCAAATAGAATTGTCAAGCGGAGCGTCTATTGGTCTGACCCCTTGAGAGCCGGACCTTTGCGGTTTTTTACCGTCTTCTGAGTTTGAGTTTGCAGTTTCCTTTCACAGCAATGCTTCAGCTTGTGTTTCTCAGACTGCCTTTAATGTGCTTATTCTGACGTCACTGGGAATATTTTCCCTGTGTAGTCGCCAAGTATGTCTGACGAAGTCTGTCACAGCCGTTGTTAGGAAAGTCACTTTCAAAGGATTTGGTCCGTCACTTTTGTAATAGGATGACCTGGATTTCCTGAAGGTACTCACAACAACACACTTCCGCGCTCCTATCATTTCTGCGTTATAGAGCCACTATTTGCAGTCATGTTGTTGTGGTTTAACAGCCTCCATCGTATTAACAGTCTCTGGAACACCTAGAAAGATTAGATTGCGCCCTTTCCTCCTATTACGAACATCGAGACGTCCTTTTCTTTTCCATCGGGATATATCGGTGTAGATTCGAGTATTGCACTCGGAAAACTCACGTAGCAAAAGAACATTTTCCATATCCTTCTCATCATTTAGTGTTATTTTCAGTATACATGGTTCACCGAATTATGGGAAGATTGGGTTGCGAACGAAAAGTGTAACTGCTGTCGGTCTGATGGTTTCCGTACACATCATTGTTCTAGGTCATGTCTCTGTCTATTCACAAAAGTGTCTCGCTGGATTCCTGTATGTTGGCACAGATTGCATTGATATTTTTGAGGTGTTTTGCGCAGTGACCCTTGGATTTGAATCACATGGTTTCAGCTGAACCTTCTGATGAGCGGGCGGCTTGGTGTTCATATCCTTGCTGAGGTCAGCGGAGTCTACTCGAGACATACTGTTGACGGTTAGTTTTATAAAGGTTGAGTCTTTATGAAAAGAGCGCTCAGCGAGACACTCCGGTAGATTTATAACAGTTGTGGGTTCGCTTGGAATGATCTGCGGAGATGTATATTTTGTCTTATTAGAATAACAGACTGCATTTTCCGATTTTTCGGTAGTTGTACCGGCAAACATAGAGTTCTGATTTTTAAATAGAGTTTCCAATTATGACTTGAATGTTTGCATGCTGAGCTCTAAGCTCAACATGCGATCATCCAGGTTGCATTGCTAGACACTTGTTGAAGCAGGCAAACCCTCGTTTGGTTCTCTTCGACAACCTTTACAGACGTAGCATGCATCAAGAATGTTTTGATCATTTCGGATCGATATCGCCTCCGCGCGTTAATGATTTATCACATTTTGCGTGACACGTGTTTGAGCAGTTGCGACACGTGACAGATTTGGCCTTTCCATTAACCACTTTCACACAGACGACACATGGTTCGCGATCAGAATGAGTGTTCACGTGTATAACTGTGCAAGCAACAATCGCCAAAATACCTTAAATCCGATGCGCTGGCTAATAGGTATATTTGTACGTTTACTAGCGCAGCACCGGAAGAGAAGTTTGATGCCGTAGGATTAGAAATATCAAGCACCACACACCACGAATCGTGAACAAAATATCCAACGCTGAAAGCCAAATTAAAGCAAGATACCCTGCAAACTTTACGAACATTAGGTGGTAAATTGGTAGACGTATAACAGAATTTTCACTAACCGACATTTCTTTTTGTGCTCCAATGAATATTTCTATTAACGTGCTACTCATTAGTAGGGGAAAGGGAGGAAATAACAATAAAAGAAGATTAATAGTTGAAAACGCAATTTGGAATGATACAATCACAGCCTAAAAATATAGATGCAAAAATAAATACGTACAAATAATTTGAATTAGTCCTCATGACTGGGGTATTATGTTTGAGCAAAAACTGAGATATTTACGTTGATACGGTAACTTTGCAGTTAATCGATGTACCAGATCAAAATGAATGAATTCCGATAGCTCTGGTCAAAATGTAACAAAGGGTTTTGGAGTGGTTAAAATCCGAGCAGATTTGGCGAAGAAACGGTCAAAAGTGTCAGAGCAACAAAAAAAATGTGACCGCACGTCAATCAGTGAACTTGATTTGTAAATCCAAGGTCGACATTGACCAACGGAGGCCAACAAGAAAACATCATCACTCTCAACAAAATACGAGATCACGGTTGACTTCTGTATATAACCTACTCCAAACAAAATTGCCGCATGTGTTGCCATCAAAATGAAATCTGAACGCAATCTGTAAGAGCAGTTTAGAGCAGGCCTATCAGTCTCTAATCAAAGACTCCGCTTTAGCTGAACATGTGTTAGACACCGGTCACAGTTTTGACCTAGAAAACCTAGACATACTACGGTGTCGCATTAAGCTTTTATATGAAACACCTGCGTGCAGTGGCAGTGGAAATCACGAGTGCTGGGCGACATGCGGTCAACAAGGTAGATAGGGCAGAGATCTCCACGATATGGCTCTCGGTACTGCAACGGACAAGTAGAATTTTAACTTAAATCTCCGTTTACATTAAATAATATTTTAATACTACTCAACTTTAATCATGTTTTTCCACCCACGTGTTAACAGCTTTTTTAGGTCGGCACTAAAAGTATTGTTTAGCAGTCGTGAAAAAATACAATGTTCACAAGGCTCTACACTTGCTAATCTCTTGCGAAAATCAATCGCTTACACAAAGGATGAGCTGACAACAATTAATGTGTGGGCGCGCACATCGCGATAACCAATCACACGTGCGTGTGTGTTTAACACACCGTCAAACTTTTATGTGAATGAATAGTCTTAAAGAATAAACACTTGCTGTCAGAAAGGTAAAATAATAACGTTGTTCCTATTTTGTATTTTGTGAAACGACCGTACTCCGGTCAATCTAGGACAGAAATATTCTGTATATATACAATTAAAGACCATCACATGCAAGCTATTGTATTTTTGATGCAAATGAGTTTGTTTGTTAATGGTCAACGATTGGTTACGGGTTTATGAAATGGACGCCATTAATCGCTCACAACACACTCCACTACCGGTTTCGTGTAATTTTTTGAAACCTTGCTTCAGGAAGCGAGGTGAGATTGTCAACAAAAGTTAGTTGGTAATTTCCTTATCGGTTTGTCCGTATGCGTTTTGCTTAGTTTCAGTGTAATTGTTGGATTCTGCCTATATCGAATTTGTGGTGTACGCTCCCCAAGGTTCCTATTTAAAGGTAACATGCAGGGATCACAGTGTCCATCCGATGAAGGCAAAAAGCCAGAAACCGGTTTTGGATTGTAGGTGCTGGGGGTGTGAGCAGCACAAAACAATGGTCATTTCGAGCGCTTGACTAAGAATCACTTTGCTTCTTTATTTAACATTGGCGTACAAATATAACATTGTTTACCACTTTGCATTATGAATACACGATCGGTCCCAAACATATTCTAATGGTTTGTTTACCACTGTTTCAAGTCTCCCCGAACCTGTTCTTACCGTCTTCACCTGATTTTATTCATTCATTTATTCATAGATTATATGCAGGTAAAAAGCTATGCTTTACAAGACCCACAAAAATGTACATCGGGTCGGATGGTAAAAAATATCAAAATATTGTTAAATTATTGTCAAACATCAAAAAACATACTTTTCCACGCGGATATCTAGTGATTTCTTGAAAACGTCAACGGTTCCAGATTGTACCACACGAGTAGGTAAACTGTTCCACAATTTCACATTGCGAACGGAAAATGCATATTTGCGGCAGTTCAAGCTGCTATGCTGTTGGCAAAGTTTCGATTGGTGACCTCGCAGATGTGTGTTATGAGAAAGATGAAACAAATGACCGCAAGGATGATTTGTTTGATTAAACACTGTTCAAATGAATATTAGTGCTCCTCGTTTCCGTCTGTATTCCACCGAATGCAAATTCAATAATTTAAGTCTTGTTTCGTATGGATAATTTGATATTCCTAGGACGAGTTTTGTCGCTCTGCGCTGCGGAGTTTCTAATAGCAGCCAGAAACCGTTTGTGGTTTGTAAGGACTGGGGATTTGTGCACCAAAACATATTGGTTGTTTATAGGTGCCTTGCGTGTTTGACAAAGAACCACTTTCTGATTTTTTTATTTGAACATCGTGCTTCTTTGTAAGAACCCTATTTAACAGTAGCATACAAGTATACCTTTGGTTAGCACTAATTTGAGAGCACTTGATACATGCAATATGAAAACAGCCTCAAGTTGGAGGACAGAGACCGCATGGAATCCAGACTAGCTTGACGTTGCCGTGATTGTATTGGGAATGTTAGCGACGCACGCATCCGACAAAATGTCATACTGTAGTGGGTCGGATGTAGGGAGAAGCCAGAAATGATTGCGTCAGTTGATTTCAGGTCAACAAGTGACAGATGGCCAACATGTGGGCAATTATCGCATTTACGTTTCATCAGTCCAACAGTAGGCACGTCCCTCCTCGCGTTGCACGCACGCACATCGATTGTGTCTCGATTCATCCCTGAGGTCATCCCGTCCATCGCTAATCGCGTTCCCCCACGAATCAAACAACACAAAAGAAACTGATTGGTCAAAGGTGTTTATTATGCACAAGACAATGAACAAAACACACGCCTATCTTATATAGGCAAAACAATCCTAATCCCAACACTGGTCCTCAAACGTCTATCCCGGTTGGAACTTCGGCATGATTAGTTAATCGATTTCGTGATAGCCGGTAAACTTTAACCCACGCAACACCGATATTGACGAATCACGTATCGTTCGATTGCGGCTGACGCTGTCCATCTTCTTCTATTTCAGAAGATGTTGTCGCTCAAACCGTCCTCAAACCGGGCGTATCACGAGTTTGCAATTGCCGTCATCAGTATTTCGGCGCTTCCTGCTTTTGTGTTGTACCGGAGTGTGTTCGAAAGCTCGTGATTAGCGCGCATCTCTAATGCACGTCGCTTCTCCACAATACGAAGTTGGGTGCTAGATGAACACGACAGTAAATTCTTGATTCGTACCAAATGTAACACCAAGGTGAGGTTGACAGTGGGATTTGGCTTGCAGTTACTCAAGGCAGAACACCTTGCATGCATGGGTTAAAACGAGGAAATAACTTTGGGAGACGTTAAATTCACATGAGTACCCGCTCAAAGTAGAACACCTTTCCCTATCTATCGATAATGCTTTGAATTCAGAATGGATTACTTATGATGATACCCACTGCGAAAAGGAATTAACCTGTGCATTCATTCGTGTTTGAGGCTTGGATTCAAGAAACTGTCGAATGGTAAATTAATTCTAAACGTTCTAGTTGTTGGCCTCCTACGATCGATGACGACCATGGATGTACATCGCGAGTGCATGAATATCACATTCTCTACGGCGTTTCAAATTACTAGGCTAAATAAAACACAATTCTTGAAGGTTTGAAGGATATCTTTCTATGTCATACGCCTGCGTTCCCTATTCGTTCCACATGATGTAGTTTGACATTTTCCCTGCATTATTCCCCATTTCTTATATGCATCCCCTATAATTTTTCTCGGTCTAATTCAAAAGGATTTCCTGATGATCAAAGAGGTATCAAGGTTATCGCACGACTGAGATATGATCGTCGATCGACACTTCCGTGAATGTGACAGGTTGGCCAGTCATTACATCCGATACTGCATGGGATCCTCATGGCTTGCAAATCGTTCTCATCTGCGGGAAGCCAATATCTCGGCCCTTATTCGAGAACAGAAAACTTCATAAATTCTTTCGTCCCTTACCTTGCCCGTTATTTTGTTGATTAATCGAAAGTTACTCTTGATCTAAGGAGGTGACTGATAGTGTGAATTCTGACAGAGATGTATTGTTACGGTCGACCTCAGCTGTGCACTCCAAAGCTGCTGTACTCGACTCACAAAGTCAAGCCCCAAATGTTATAAATTCTAAAAAGTCTGACTTTCCGATACGCAGTAAGAACTCCTCATACGCACTGATTGTGATATGTACGAATGTCAGCGAGTCCCAAGAAAGCCTGTTTGATAGCAAACAGAAACACGAACTCGAGAAATGGTCTCAACTTTGCAAATTAATACAAATTGAACATGTAATCACAGACAAAGTGACTCGTTTAACTCGACTCTCAACGTCAACCTCGCTTGCTAAAGGTCACGCTGATCTGCGAGGCTGATATCGAGAACGTACTACTGAATGCGTACCTACTCAAGACAGATTCCGACTCAATTTGCCGCATATATCCCGATGTACCAAATGAAGAGTAGATTTAACGCTAGGGAAAAACGGTATCACGATGTATAGTTCTACTGGGTGTACCAGAAATTATTTCTCGAGGATCGATTCAGGAAACCGTAGAGCACGGCGTCAAGCAATGGCGCTACATTGCGTGTTCTCTTGATATTTCTAATGCCGATGTTGTGGCCACTTTTCGAGTTCCTTTTACGCCAAAATATATAAGGGATGAACCAAAACCTCTAAAGATTACCTTATTGACCAGCGCTATGGCCGAAATCGTAAGTTCGGAATGGAAAAAGGAAAATGCACATTATCTAATGATGTTAGACTTAGCCAACCATAAAATCCAACGTCATAAGTCAAACAAGTGATTTAGCTACTCCTGCAACTTGGTTTGGATTTTGCGAATACGGAACACAGTGCCCAACCTCATTCGGCAGGAAAAACAACAGTAAAAGCAAAGCATGGTAGAAGGAATGGAATATAATCCAAAATACTGTAGAAAATTGTGAATGAAAGAAGTTAAGTGAAAATAGTTTTTAATCCGCTCATGACAGAACAAAATAATGACTACTACAGTTCAATGGACAGCTGATGATCTTCAGTAAATTATTAATTTTCATAGTTCTTTTATTTTGCTAACATATTAACAAAACATAATACCCCAGTCATGAGGACTAATTCAAATTATTTGTACGTATTTATTTTTGCATCTATATTTTTAGGCTGTGATTGTATCATTCCAAATTGCGTTTTCAACTATTAATCTTCTTTTATTGTTATTTCCTCCCTTTCCCCTACTAATGAGTAGCACGTTAATAGAAATATTCATTGGAGCACAAAAAGAAATGTCGGTTAGTGAAAATTCTGTTATACGTCTACCAATTTACCACCTAATGTTCGTAAAGTTTGCAGGGTATCTTGCTTTAATTTGGCTTTCAGCGTTGGATATTTTGTTCACGATTCGTGGTGTGTGGTGCTTGATATTTCTAATCCTATGGGATCAAACTTCTCTTCCTGTGTTGCGCTAGTAAACGTACAAATATAACTATTAGCCAGCGCATCGGATTTAAGGCATTTTGGCGATTGTTGCTTGCACAGTTATACACGTGAACACTCATTCTGATCGCGAACCATGTGTCGTCTGTGTGAAAGTGGTTAATGGAAAGGCCAAATCTGTCACGTGTCGCAACTGCTCAAACACGTGTCACGCAAAATGTGATAAATCATTAACGCGCGGAGGCGATATCGATCCGAAATGATCAAAACATTCTTGATGCATGCTACGTCTGTAAAGGTTGTCGAAGAGAACCAAACGAGGGTTTGCCTGCTTCAACAAGTGTCTAGCAATGCAACCTGGATGATCGCATGTTGAGCTTAGAGCTCAGCATGCAAACATTCAAGTCATAATTGGAAACTCTATTTAAAAATCAGAACTCTATGTTTGCCGGTACAACTACCGAAAAATCGGAAAATGCAGTCTGTTATTCTAATAAGACAAAATATACATCTCCGCAGATCATTCCAAGCGAACCCACAACTGTTATAAATCTACCGGAGTGTCTCGCTGAGCGCTCTTTTCATAAAGACTCAACCTTTATAAAACTAACCGTCAACAGTATGTCTCGAGTAGACTCCGCTGACCTCAGCAAGGATATGAACACCAAGCCGCCCGCTCATCAGAAGGTTCAGCTGAAACCATGTGATTCAAATCCAAGGGTCACTGCGCAAAACACCTCAAAAATATCAATGCAATCTGTGCCAACATACAGGAATCCAGCGAGACACTTTTGTGAATAGACAGAGACATGACCTAGAACAATGATGTGTACGGAAACCATCAGACCGACAGCAGTTACACTTTTCGTTCGCAACCCAATCTTCCCATAATTCGGTGAACCATGTATACTGAAAATAACACTAAATGATGAGAAGGATATGGAAAATGTTCTTTTGCTACGTGAGTTTTCCGAGTGCAATACTCGAATCTACACCGATATATCCCGATGGAAAAGAAAAGGACGTCTCGATGTTCGTAATAGGAGGAAAGGGCGCAATCTAATCTTTCTAGGTGTTCCAGAGACTGTTAATACGATGGAGGCTGTTAAACCACAACAACATGACTGCAAATAGTGGCTCTATAACGCAGAAATGATAGGAGCGCGGAAGTGTGTTGTTGTGAGTACCTTCAGGAAATCCAGGTCATCCTATTACAAAAGTGACGGACCAAATCCTTTGAAAGTGACTTTCCTAACAACGGCTGTGACAGACTTCGTCAGACATACTTGGCGACTACACAGGGAAAATATTCCCAGTGACGTCAGAATAAGCACATTAAAGGCAGTCTGAGAAACACAAGCTGAAGCATTGCTGTGAAAGGAAACTGCAAACTCAAACTCAGAAGACGGTAAAAAACCGCAAAGGTCCGGCTCTCAAGGGGTCAGACCAATAGACGCTCCGCTTGACAATTCTATTTGATTCTGCATATTATTATTGTGCTTTTACTTTAGTTGCTCTCATTCTGCTTTTGTTCAAAATTGCTCTCGTTTCACTCCTTTCTTCTATCTTCTGTAGCGTCCCTGATCAGATCCATCCCCTGTGCGTTTATGTTTTTCGCCAAGTAAATTCTTGACATGTTTAGGTCATCGCTTCTTTCATTATCTGCCACTTCTGTTCTATCGTCTCTTCTTCCAGCAGCCCTTCCGGAACCTGGAACTTGTTGAAGAGGTTGACCTTTAACTCTTCTTCCTTCCTACTGTCTTTCAGCATAGCGTTGTTGTATCTCTTTTGTTGGCTGGACTCCTCTATCCCGTATTTCTTACACTTTAGCTTCAACTTGGCGACAAGTAGATGATAGTCGTAAGCAACGTCAGCTCCTAGTTTGATGCAAACATCTTGAAGAGTGCGTCGAAGCCTCTTTCCAATGAACACCTGGTCGATCTGGGTTTTGGTCGACATATCTGGTGACACCTAGGTCGCCTTGTGTATCCTTCTGTGGTAAAAAAACTTCCTCCGACGATCAGATTGCTTGCGGCATATAGGTCGGCGAATCCCTCCCCGTTGTCATTCATCTCGCTAACCCTTGCTGCCCCATGATCGTCCCATACCCTGTCACTGCCAATCTTGGCGCTGAAGTCACCCATTACAATGACGATTTCCTACTTCGGTCTGTGTTGTATGATAGTTGACAGTCCGTTATAAAAATCCTCCTTCTTCTCCACTTCACTGTCTTTCGTCGGGTCGTATCACTGGATTGTTTCCAGGTTGAACGTCTTATTCTTTGTATAGAAGGTGTCAGTCATAATCCATTGTCCGCGCGCCTCACACTCGACGAGCGCTCTCTCAGCCGACTTGGAAAGCACCACGGCCACTTCCCGGGCGTGTGTGCGGCATCTTCCTGCTCGTGGCCCGATTGCAGCAGTAATTCACCCGATAACAATCGCATTGGCCCGGAAACAATCCATCTTGACTTGCTGATTCTTACGATAGTTAGGTTATACTTCCTCATATCTGCGGCCACTTGCAGTGTCCTTCCAGTCTCATACATAATCTGGACGTTCCATGTTGCGATGGTATTGGTGGTCCTGGTTGAGACTATGGTCACCGGCCTGAAGACTTTCAGATGACTCTGGCTTTCACCGTCCGATGTTATACAACTTCCAGCTGCGAATATTTTCGAACTGTTCGACACGATGTGGCGTCCTTTATTCGTGTATACAAGCAATATCACAATTGGATGCTGATAAACCAGATGGAACAATATCGTATACACTCTATATTATCTTAAACAACAACATTTTATTTGCAGGTCTTGTGTCCAAAGGATGTGTCCCTGGCAACACCTTTGCCACGCTCAATTTAAGTGGAAAGCTTAACTGAATCCTACAGGTGTGCGAAAGTATCTACGCAGGCTAAAAGTTAACAAATCCAATGGGGAAGACGGAATAACGTCGGCTATTCTGAAATCCGGTGAGCTGGAGCTTTGCGGCAAACTATATAAATTATTTAAACACTCATTAAATACGGGAATCGTACCATCTGACTGGAAAACCGGAGTTATTACACCAATTTACAAAGGTGGCAGTCGTTCAAATCCGGATAATTACCGCCATGTGACGCTTCTTTCAGTAGTTTCTAAAGTGTTAGAACGCACGATGTGTGAAAGTCTTATCAAGCACCTCAAGAGCAATGAAATTCTTTCTCCAACACACCATGGATTAAGGAAATTATACTCATGCTTGTCTAACTTGCTCACGACTTTAAACGATTGAACGCAAGTAATAGAGGGAGGGAGTTCCTTGCATGACTTACTTGACTTAATCCCTCAAGTTCTTGGAGGAACATAGGGCCTCGGCAACTTGTCTCCACTTTGGTCTGTCCATAGCAGCCAGTTTGATGTCGTTCCAGTTAAGTCCACACTTGCGGATTTCCTCTTCACACGAGCGCTTCCAAGATAGCCTTGGGCGTCCGACCCGTCTCTTCCCGATTGGGTTCCATACCAGAGCATGACGCGTGATGTCATCATAAGGTTTCCGCAAGGTGTGCCCAACCCATCTCCACTTTCTTCTACTGATCTGCTGGGCGATCGGGTCCTCAGCAGCAATCTGCCACAGGTCTTGATTCCTTATCTTTTCTGGCCATTTTACCCCAATAATTCGACGAAGGCAATTATTGTGGAATGATTGCAAGCGGCCAGAAGACTTTGCTGTCACTCGCCAGGTTTCCGATCCATAGAGTAGCACGGATTTGACGTTGCTTCTGAATATACGGAGTTTCGTGCGTTTTGATAGAACCTTCGACTCCCAAATGGGTTTCAAAGCTATGAACGCGTATCTTGCTTTGCCGATTCTGGCGACTATGTCTTCGTCCGTGCCACCACTTATTGAAACAATGCTGCCGAGGTAGACGAATTGCGTGACGTCTTTGACTGCTTTACCATTGATGGTGATTGATGGGTGCTCATCAGTTAGCACACGGAGGACTTCTGTTTTTTCGGTATTCACGCGTAGTCCTGCATATGAAGCAAAGTGTGCTAGTCTATCGGTCTTTCTCTGAAGACGTTGGGGGTCACGTGATATCAAGCAGACATCATCAGCGTATTCCAGATCCTCCAAATGCTCGGATTCCTTCCAATCGATACCATTCCTCTCACCTTTTACTGTCTGTTTCATTATCCAGTCTATTACCAACAGAAAAATCATTGGGGACAACAGGCATCCCTGGCGAACGCCAGTCTCAACTGCAAATGGATCGGTCAGTCTTCCGTTGTGAATTACCTGACAGGAGGCACCTTCATACAGCTGCTTTATGAGGTCCATGTACAGCGGTGGGACCCCATAGTGTGGCAAAAGCTTCCATATGAATTCGCGGTCCACACTGTCGAAGGCTTTCTCAAAATCTATGAAGTTGAGGCAAAGAGGCGATTGCCATTCAATGCTTTGTTCAATTATTATGCGGAGGGTCGCAATTTGGTCGATACCAGACTTTTGTTTTCTGAAGCCTGATTGCTCTGGCCGTAACACTTGGTCGATAGCGTCGCGCAAACGCATAAGGATGATGCGTGTAAGTACTTTACTAGGGACTGAGAGCAGCATGATACCTCGCCAGTTTTTGCATAGCCTCAGATCCCCTTTCTTAGGAAGTTTGACCAAATGACCTCTCTTCCAATCATTTGGGACCCGTCTTTCTGACCAGATTTTCTGCAGCAGAGGAAGTAACATATCAGCCGAGGTGTCCAAATCAGCCTTCAGAGCTTCTGGTGGAATCCCATCTGGGCCTGGTGCTTTGCCATTCTTTAGCGATTTTAAGGCAAAAAGGATTTCATTTCGACCGGGGGTCGGTGTTTACGTCTAGCAAATTTGCTGCAGGTGGGATGTCAGTGACTGAAGTAGGTGCTGGTCGATTTAGGAGTTCCTTGAAGTGCTCCATCCATCGCTTTCTTTGCACCGATTCCTGACTGATAAGGTTACCTTCACCGTCCTTTATTATTTTGCCGTAAGGTATTTTCCTTCCTGATAAGGTTCTGGTAATGTTGTAGACGGTGTTCAGGTCTCTCTTTTCTGCTGCATTTTCCGCCTCCGTTGCCAGCATTTCATAGAACCGCCTCTTGTCACTTCTGGCACTTCGTTTCACGTCTTTATTTAGGGAGCCGTATTGTTTGATCAGTTGGTTTTTCTGCTTGGTGTCCTTACACCGGAGGATCTGTTGTTTCAGCTGCCTTCTCGAGTTGATCAGTGTCCAAGTCTCACTCGAGATCCACTCTTTGTCTTTCTTTACCCGTCTGCCAATTACGTGCTTACAAGTGTCTTGCCAACAGTCTTTCAGAGCGGTCCAGTGTTCATTTATTGGGAGCTCAGGGGTTAAGTTGTTGAGCGATTCGAATCTGTTTTTCAGTGAGATTGAGAAAATCTCTCTTGTACGCTCTTCCCTTAGTTTCTGCGTGTGATACTTTACACTAGGCCGACTGCCGGTTTCGTAGAAAGCTCTCAACTTGATTTTAATTTTGGCCATTAGAAGGTAGTGGTCTGAAGCAACATCCGCACCTCGCATTACGCGTGTATCAAGGAGACTATGTCTCCATTTTCGTGAAATCGATAGGTGATCGATTTGATTGGCAGTAACACCATCAGGTGATGTCCAGGTGGCCTTGTGGATGTTTCGGTGTTGAAAGATGCTGCCTCCGATGACCAGATCGTTGAGCGCGCAAAAATCTGCGAAAAGTTCACCGTTTTCATTCATTTCACCTAGGGCATGCGTACCCATCACAGATTCTCTCCCTGTGTTGTCTGGACCCAATTTCGCGTTCATGTCACCCATCAAAATCTTGATATCTCGCTTGGGTGTCTTGTCTAGGACAGACTGCAGACGCACGTAAAATTCTTCTTTCGACTCAAGGCTAGCATTGTTTGTGGGCGCATAACATTGAATTACCGTCACATTTCTCCCCTTGGAGTTGAATCTGGCTGTGATTATCCGTGAGTCAACGGGTTCCCATCCAATGAGAGCGCCTGCAGCTATTGGGGATAACATAATGGCGACGCCTTCCGAATGACTATGGTTCTCATCTTCATGACCTGAGTAAATAATCCGTTCCCCGGATGTCAAAACCAACATACCAGATCCATTCCATCTACTTTCACATATTCCCAGCAGTTGTATACCATACCTTTGCATTTCTTTCGCGACCTGTGCAGCCTTTCCGGTCTCATACATCGTACGGACGTTCCATGTGGCAATCTTTGTTGTTGCTTTCATCGACAGAAGATTCATCTGCTGACTGGCTTCCGGTGGGCTTTCACCAGTCTGCTTCATTTTTACCTCAGATGAGGTTTCTTCTCGATTCAAGCATGGAGATGTTACTTCGGTATGACATGTTGCTTTGGTTTCAGTAGCGGTTTGAGGATTTACAAAGTGGGGTTGCTGACCCCGCGTCTAACCCCCCTCCTTTTGCAGACGGGCTTGGGACCGTCCTAGGCGGAGTATTGTGATTGTGTAATATGCAGGAAGCGGAGGTTTGGAGTCAGGGTTTCCATCCCCTAGATGGACTGCTTTCCCAGGCTGACGAGCTCCATCTACCCGAATCGAACTGGTTTTGAGGCGCCAGTCACCCGCCTTCGCCCATTCTCCTGTCAGTAGATGCAGTTCCGCCACGAGCAGGCCGGGAGTTGGGTTTCGGTTGTCAGAGGCTATTTGAGACGCGCGCCGTATGGGAGCATTTTGTAGATAGCGGGAGCTTATCCCCACCACCACCCCCGGCTGTGAAAACCTTGGGAACCAGTTCCGTGCATGCTCGGTACCTATATCTAAAGCTTTCGATCGAGTTGATCACTCATTGCTACTCCAGAAGCTGCAGGATGTTAGCGTCACTAGAAATCTACTAACATGATTCGTAAGTTACCTCTCTGAACGCAACGCAAAAGTCCGTATAGATGGCGAAATCGGCGATATATCACAGATAGATCTCGGTATCTGGGGAAATTTGAAAGACATTCTGCGGCGCGAGGCCGTCTATAAGTGAACATGCAGCGTACTCGCCTTGCTTAGACGAATTGTAGTACGTTTCCCACCGCCCCCATGTCAAATATACTCAATACTTACATACATCCAGTTTTGGACCATACAGTACAAGCTTGGACACCGTGGATGGATAAAGACATCTGGCTCATCAAAAGGATTTATCATAAGGTAACCAAAGTGGTTACTGAACTGCATAATCTACCCTTTGAGCAGTGACTGATTATACTAGGATTGTGCACCCTCAAGAGCATCCGCATCCGAGCTGACCCAATCCTAACATACCGAATAAACCATACGAGGTCCCACTCACTCAGACACCTTTTCACAATTGGTTCAAATCTAAGGACCTGCAGTCACAACCTGACCATTCAAATCCCACCTTCCCGATTAACCTACGCCGCAACTTTTACCCCGTCCAGACATGATTTTGTCGAACAGCCTACCGCCAGAAATCGTTTCCTCGTCAAACGAAATGATATTCCAGCAAACGTTACGATCTTTTACGTTGAATAGTAATGTGTTGGCCCCAGTTTTCTGAAATCCCATAGTGATTACTTCTTACACACATACTTTAAAAAACAAATCTACCCAAACATACATTTCCTATCGAGATTTTGTCCCTCCATGTCACAATTAGAATTAATTTTGCGCCTCCCTTGAAGCACATGGACGCAAAAATTTGAAGTAACGATTTTTACAAAATAACGAGATGTTACAGGCGATTGTTTCAATCAACTTGGCAGTGAGTTTATAAAATCATTGAGAAGTTGAATCAGAATCAAAATCAGAAGTAGAATCAGTTAGCAGTTGAATCGAAACCCATCAAATCGGAACTAGTTTCGACTTAATATCCTCAACCGAGGCCTCTTGAAGGCAGATTTGATTTAAGGTAATATCGTGGGATAAAATTGAATTATTTCTGTCATTTCAAGGTTATTTATAAACTTCTTTCTTTATTCACTTTTATTTACACTTTTCTAAAATATTTATTAGTTCCAAGCTTTAATATTACAGTATTATGAATATTTTTTTCTAAAGATTCTCATTGATATACTGTGGTACTCACATATCATTCATTTACACATCTCTACGGGTTTCTAGCTGTTTGCCGTCATTAAGTGGAAATAGTAAGATTAGATTCAGTGAGCCTTTAAACAGTGGTAAAGTGGTATAAACATAAGGTATCCATGTATGCCACTGTTAAATGGGGTTCTTACAAAGAACCAAGATGTTCAAACCCCGATTCAAAAAGTGATTCCCTAAAGGAATGGGCTTGTGAGCTCCGCAATACATTGGACTTTTATAAGCGCCTTGAGTTTTTTGCCAGGAATCATTTTGTGATACAGTATTCTGACATCGTTGTTCTTTGTAACAGCCCTATTCAAAAGTAGCATACAAGTATAACTTCAATTCTCATTGATGTTCGAAAGCTTAAAGTTTAAGCCTCAATACCCACTTGTCAAATTCACTGGTAAAATTCTGCAATTCTGAAATATAAAACAATAAGTAGTAGTCTCTGAACAAGAATCAAAATTTAAGAGGACTACTACTATAAGTAGTAGTTTGTAAACGGTGTGTGAATGGTTTGCTCTTGATATTGAAAAACAAGGTCGCGTCTTCTTGAAATCCTTAATTTGTTTTTCAAGAGATACTCTTTGCTCAAGAGCTCAAATATTACTGAAATTTCAGTTCCGTGTTTTCATTGTGGTCCGATGTTTCCAGATATGCAGATATGTAAAAAAGTTTCATACTGTTGAGTAATGGGATAATTATTTTACTGCAGGATTGATAACTACCGAGGGAGGTCAACAACAACAAATTCTCGTAATGTGTGTGATTTGTCGGGTACCACACCTTACACGAATGTATATCTATAAAAAGGTCCAGTTGAATCTCCAGTGGAAGGGCATGACTCGAATTCCTCATTGAACCCTTCATTTGATTTATGAACGTTTGAATAACAATGCTCCTGCTCCAAAGGGTAATTGAGGATGGAGTGCGAATCACGGGTGTGAGAAAAACATCTATCACGTCAACGATTCACATTCACGAAGGTTATCCATTAGCAATTAATCCCGGTTGCCATCAAATTCCACAACGGAAGAGCCCGTCAGTTGGTTAAACCTTTATGACGAAACTGGCAAATCATCGCTTAACCACAGATGATTAATATGGGAATAACTTGCTCAAATCATAGGCCACATAGGTTGTCACTCTGATCTGATTTTTCGGGCGATGCAGTTCTATTCGACGCCACAAAATGTCGGGCGTGCTAGAACTACCTTGTTGAATTACAGAGCGTTCAATAGTTGATATTGTTCGCCATTTGTTCAACATGCTCTCATCCGAACAGATCTTACGCAATTGATCAGTAACCACGATTTCTCGTGGCTTTCCGACTGCTGCCCTTGGACTTTTGGCGTTTCCTATCCTTGTGTTAGGTTCGGAGTGTGGTGTTCTGTGAGTCAGCTGTGAGCTCAAGGTCAGTATTCCTCTCCAGTCCACATTTCGCTTCCTGTAACAGGAATGCACATTCGATTTGACACATTTTTTCTGTGATTCCGAGAAGTTTTGTTCCCCGTCTGCTATCATTGATGTATGGTAGTTGAAGATTCGTTACTGGTTACAAGTGCAATACTGTCCCTGATGAATGGGCTTTTTCAAGGAGCATTGTAGGTTAATTGACCTTAATTTTCCGCACACTTTCAGCGTGGAAGCTTGATGAAGCTTGTTGGCGGAGATGAAATAGAAATCCTAGATCGCAAAAAGTTTGCCGAATCTTGTTGGGTACTCTCAACAAAAGCTCCACGTCATGCAAAAAAGGAAAAACCATTTTATCCGGATATATGAGAAAAACTGTGTAAACATCCCCAGATCCCGGAGATCGCTTCTAGAACATTCCTTCGATATGTATGCTCACTGTCATCCGTTGTAAAGAGGATTTCCCAAAATACACCTCCATATGTACCACTACTGATTGATCATGGCGGTTGTCATTGAGAAAATCTAAGTTTTGAAAAGCCCGCTTAGCACGTGACAAAACAATTGTGTACAGCCCTTTCAAACGTACACCCGTGATCGATACTCATTAACTTGATACGCGGAATACCACAACCACGCTGAACATCGTTTGATTGGTGCATGTTTGAAATATTTAAATTCCGCATTCAACGGTTCACCAACTCCAAACTGACGCCCAGGTTGCTTGGCAACCGGGGAAGCAAATGAGCCTGCGTAACAGCCAATCACAAATCGAGTTTCATATTTAGCCGTAACTCGATCTAGCGTTCGAAATACGGTTGCTTATGAGAGCCAGTTATCATGTAACGGTCGATAAATTCACATGCTTAACTCGGGGGATGAGAAATGAGTTTTGAGTATTCATCAGATTCGGCAGGACAAGAAACCATCAGTGATATGAGCCGAATCCCTGAACGCGAATCGGAAGTTAAATCTTATGTGAAAACCGCCTATTTTTATCAAGATGGGGATATGGATAGTCGGGGAATACGCATGGCTATTCATCCTAACCGCTACCGAAGCATGGAAGCATTACTAGGAGAGCTCACGGAGAAAATGCCAAAATTAAATTGTGGAGCACGCGCAATTTATACACCCCAGGGAAAGCACCGTGTACGCTCATTGGCTGACCTGGAAAACCAAGGTCATTACATATGCTCCGAACGATTGGTGAAACCTAGAGGAATCACGTGCAGATTTGGCACCAATCATTGTCAGCTCAAACTTCCGCCAATCGCAAAGCGCCGAGCCTCTAAATCACCTACCAATCGTATTCGACCGGAAGTGACCAATCCGGATCACCTCGACCCTCCAGATAACAAACGAATTTACGTTCGCTTGAGTGGTAAAATGTTACCGCAAAAGACAATCATTATCCGAAGGCGTTTGGTGAAAAATATGCTGCAAGTTTTGCAAGAAATGAGCACGCTCTTCCGTACCCCAATCAGGAGGTTATGCACGTCTGATGGAAGAATGGTATGTGGCCTTATGCATCTATCTTGATTGCTGTGTTGATGTAACCGAGGTTTGGCATATGTCAAATTGCGATTAAATGTATTTTATTTCATTGCCTGGTCATTGGGGTTCTAATACTAGCTTCTCCGAATATTGAATTTAGATATGTGTGCTAGCGTTCTATCGGAATAACCCAAAGAGGTCTGGTTTCGTGACGTCTATTGAAAAATCTCAGTAAAAGAAAGACCAAGGTGACGGGAAACATGGTACTATCCGGGCACAGTGTATCAGAGCATACATGCTGCAGTGTGAAATCATACTTGCTCGCTTAGGGCATTAAATGTTCACAGTAATAGGCCAGTAAACACCCAACGAGATGAGCTGTAGTACACACGTTTCCACACATAAAAACTTTCACAGCTAGATATCTTTTGGGTTTAATGGGAATGAATAGTTCTCAACACTTTGCAACGGAAATATGACGGAGAGCATCAGGTTCAAATATGAAATGAGTAAGGTTTGCGATTAGATGAATGGCAAGGATCACACCGATGTCAGCGGAATTCAAGGATTCAAGGATAGATGGTTAAAATGTTATTACTTTACAACTCCACAAGATTGCGGTATGAATGGAAATGTGAAAAATATATTAGTATAAAGGCAAAAGAAACATCGACTGTATGGCTCACGAATAATTTTCTTTTGCATACATAAGTCCAAATTTGCTATAAATATCACCAGGCAAGAGGATTCCACCGAATGTTGAAGTAGGGAATTCCAGAAAAATGCACTATGAACGGCAAAAATGGAGCCAGAAATCAATGTTTGCACGTGGGATGTAGAGCGATGTGGTATGTCCTTGCGTGACTTTCTCACATTCGTGAAATACGTGTCTTAGTAGATATTCTGAGGTGGGCACATTTCTATAGATCTGGTTAATATCGCATCGTATCCTCCTTTGGGTGAATTCACATAGACCCAGACGTCGCAATCTCTCCGTGTACGGAACATTGCTAAGACCCATCACTAACTTTGTTTCTCTGTGATAGGTTTTATTAAAAAGAGTAATATCTTTGTGCTGCCAAGAAGTCCAGACCTATACCGCATATTCCATCGTTGGGCTAAGGTAGACCTTTAATATCCTCGGTAACTTTACAAGTGAGAATCTTCCAAATATTCTTCGAGAGATACCTCAATATGTGCTGACCGGTCGATATATATACTGAGAGTAAACCATGCTCCTTAGGTTTTCCCTAATCCATATTCCAATTTTTTTGTTCAATTAGCTTAATGCCAAGTTTTCAGTTCCCAATCGATATGTCCAATGAACATTCTTGCCAAGATGTTGGCATGCTGAATGTCATATCATTCATAGCCACCCAATCTGATACGCTATCCAAATCCTTTTGCAATTTCTCACAGTCTCTTGCAGAGGACTGGTTTTCCTCTGCTAGAGACTGCATATCGCTGTAAACTTTGCGGAGAATATACCTAATTCGAAATAAATCGTCCGAAATACGGAACATGGTGGATACTGACTTGATCATTTGTTCAAGATGTTCATCTGTGGACTACCGAAGAAGTCTAGCATGAGTTTCTGAGATTATTCTTGTTTGCAATCAAGCGACTCTAGCTCACATATTCGTTAACGAGGTGTACAGGATTATACTATGTTGTATTTAGATTAGGTGCATAGGTGACACACATTGGTTGGATCAGTCCAACTTGCTGTCGTCGGTGTTGTTGGCCTCGTTCGGTCAATTTCATAAGCTCGGGATGATTTCGTATTCTACACAGTTTCACATGAATACATAGCACAATCTTAAAGTAAAAATATGGTATCGAACATTCAGATCGATGAGCAGTGCTCAGTGTGCACGGTGTCGGTCTAATTCCCATTTATCAAACAAAAGCAACACATTCCTTCCCAACCAGAAGATGACGCTTTACATCGTGCTCACAAAGAAGTGAAAGAGAACAAGTTTTTCCTAATTGAAATCAATGTCCAAAGTTTGATATCTCTTTCATGAACGTCTTTTTACTGCAAGCACTGCCGATACACAGATTCTATTTTCCACAGTGCTTTAACTGATTACATTATCCTGATTCTAAATAGACCGTCTGTTTCCAAACGTTAACCTACACGGATATCATCCGGCCAAGACCATGTGGCTAATACTTATATTTTGTCGTTTAGCAAATGGGAAAGCGCCGTGTTCCTCGTTAGCTCATATCAGCATTGTTAAACTTAAACACCAATCCAGTCGTCTGTTAACGAAGACCTTACACCCGTCTTCATTCTACACGTTTCATGGTAAACTGGATTCTGTGAACTTGCGTTGAAGATGATTTTCCCGTTCTGAGGTAGTGGCCCAACCAAACTGTTCGAGGCTACTCTAAGAAAGGTGAACATCATTCGTAAATCAGCTTCACGTCGAATATTTCCGAACTTTAGATTCTCATTTTTGCCATGGTGATCAATTTGGAGTATATCAGGCGTGAGTAGATAGAATGTGTTCCTCCAAACTGTCCGGAGATCTCGATAACTAACAAAAAGATATCAGAGGCCATTACAACCAAACCGTCACACTGAAATACTCGAGTATAATCCTGGATCCAATTACAAAAGCTGAATCAAGAAAATACGAGGACAGATCATAATTTGCTTTGCCAATCATCAGAATAGTACATATTCCGTTCACGAGGTCCTTGGTTTCAACTCAACCGTGGTCGAAAGTTTCAGAGTAGCTTCCTCGTCCCTAATTCCTCATCCCATCCAGATGTGATACGTTTAATGGGGATAGTCTGAAGCAATCACTACGACTGCTCAGAACTTTGCCACGGTTTGTGATATAAAATCGTATTATAAGGGTCAATAGGCGCCAAACCGAATATTCTGTCCTAACGTTCATTGCGTTTATGTACAGGCTTCGAGGACACTCGATTACACCGCGATTCATCCCTGACATCAACATTTCCAACACAAATTATGCTCAGACACGAATCCCACTACATAATAGAAACCCAATCGGTTAAATTCATTCATTACGCACATGAAAAGAGCCAAACATCAAACAGATTCATCTTAGATAGACAAATCACTTTACCACAACTCTGCTCCGAATCATATAGCTGTCCCGGTCGTCACTTTGATCTGATTGGTCAATCGATTTCGTGCCGAAGGTCTCGTTTGACCGACCTTGGCGAATTGCATATCGTTCGATAGCGGCTGATGGTGTTCATCACCTCGTGTTCCCAAAGATGTTGTCGCCTAAACCGTTCTGAAGTAATCCTAACGAAACACTAATTATTACGGGTTTTTGCGATTGTCGTCCTCAGTCCTCTCGATGATACTTGCTCTTGTGTTGTGGGTGGGAGGGTAGTGTTCTGCATATTATCCGAAAGCTCGTGATTCGCAATCATCGCTAATACACATCACCCCCCACAACATGTAGAGTCACAGTGAACACGACAAATGGCTTCCTATGTCACATTCGCCATGACGCGTTACGCCCTGTTTATAATCGCGCGGACATATGGTTCCCTAAAAGGAGGAAGGTATTCACACAACTTCCCTTCAGATTCACAGATTTTAAAACCGATCTTCTTACTGTATTTCGAAGGGAAAAGTGGGTAAGATATACGGCTTTTAGTAGGAAGATCCAGGTTAGAACACTAACTGGTTTTAACGGAAACGCCGGCGATAACAATTGTGGTGATCGGTCAAAGGAAAACATTCGGTACAAACTAACCTGACATTTCAGGTAGAAGTGAGAACCGACACAGGCAGATTGAAGTTTCCGTTGTGGTTACAAGATTTTACTATAGGGGTTATACGTGTGACAACACTTGGTGTTCAATAGCCAATAGAGGAAGGGCTGTGAACCCAAAATCCAATTGATGGCTGGACAAGAAACGAGAGGATTGAACTGATTACTGTGAAGGGATAACAGCGTGAAAGACATTTTGACGAGAATTGCGAATTGACATCGAGCGACTTGAGATAATGATCCTCTATATCGTTACTTCAGTGCCAGTGCGGCTATTACAAGAACCGGCTCTATTGTTGTGGTGCGATGACCGCTAATCACGAACTTTCGATTATATGTAGAACACCAGACTCTGGTACATCACAAGATCACAAAGCGACGAAAAGTCCGACCACGGCAAACACAAACCCTCATTAATTCGGGTTTTGTTCGGATTCATGAAAACGGCTTGTTCGAAAACATCATGCGGAGATGAATAACGTCGATCGCTATCTAACGATATGCAATTCGGCACTGTCGGTCTTACGAGCATTGCACGGTGAGGGTTTGAAGCGTACCGATTAGCGTGAAATCCCTTGACAAATCAGATTGAAGTGACAACCGGGACAGACATATTTCGTGTCAGTGTTGCGGTTATCTCGTTCACCTATATAAGATGCGGGAACTACGAATAAGGTAGCAAGCAAAAACAGGATTTGGTTGCTTACTGAGCGGTTCGAGAATTAGGCAAAAATCCAAAGGGCAGAAATTGTTTTCTTTTGCATAGTGGGGTGACACATGTAGATCCATGGGTTAGGATTCAGAGTGTTCTTTGAAGCACAGTTTATTGGTCAAAAGGCATCAATATTTCTCTTGAACATGTAAACGCGATTAGCGTTGGAGTGGTTTATCTCAAGATGAGTAAGGACAGAATTGTCAAGTGGTTGTAAAACGCAGGGGATGCTGTGGTTAATCTTGTATCGATGACCCGAAATGTTGTGCTAAGAGGACGGATATTAGCCATAGGTCACATTCTAACCGATGATGTGAGGCGTAATAATAAATCAGTAATTGATCGATAATCCTAATCAGTTGTGTGCTTCACCGAAGGTAATACACGTTCAGCCTGAAAACGTGTTGATTTATCACTCGCTAAACTATGAATCCTGGCGATTTAGAAAAGAAGCAAACATATTTTGGTTTACAAATAAACTTTTCATCGAGAATAATGTGGGCAGTAGATCGCCGAATGTCTTTGGTTTCAAAATAGAAGCGAATCGAATTTAGGTTTAACGAATTCCATACATTTTCATTGAAAAACTTTCATTTGTCGCAACAACGTTCTCGACGTCCAGCTTTAATCGTTTCCTTGATTTTTACGGTAAAACGAAACTGTACGCATGTAAACTGGAAAGCTCGAGACATCCTAATCAGTCAAATTTTGTAGTGCTTACATCCCTTGCCGTAACACATCACAGACGTTGTCTGGCGTTCTACCGTAATCAAGTACAAAGGTTGAGATTCGGCTTAGTGAGACTAGTCAAAATGTAATCAATAAATTTATATTCTGAGGTCACTGGGGTCACAACGGTTGCTCTGTGTAACTGCAGAGGATGTGAGCACTCTTCAAACTGGCCATTCCCATTGATTTGATTGGTTGACATAGTTTCACTGCGTACATCCGTCATCCAAAGTTTGGTTGAGCCAATCCGGTTAACAGCGGCACACAAGTATAGCTTTGATTGCCACTTATCTACTGTTTCAAGGTTTGTTGAACCTAAGCTAACTGTGTCCACCTGATGACGGCAAACAGCCTGAAACCGGCTGAGTGTTGTAAGTGCAGTGGTTGTGAGGAATCCTAATACAGGTCATCTCCATTAATTTGATCAGTTGACTTAGATCCATTGTGTGGAACCAACATCCAACGATTGGTTGTGATTTTGAGATAAACCGTCTCACTTCCAGTTGTACATTCCTAAACATTCTCATGTTGCTGGCATTTAGTCAATCGAGTCTGAACCGTTGCACACGTTGCGTGGGTAAAATGGATAAAGATCGGCTCATGGCCGTTTCATGTATGTATTCGAGGGACTCTTGATACAGCATGCTCTCATCTGCATCACAAAGCCGAACTATCATTGAAATTCGAGCGAAGATGCACATAAATATCTGTGTGCATACTTCGACTTCGTTCAGATGTTTATACCTTGCTCAGCAAGTGCTGATGATAATATACGCTTGTCCAGATTTCATCATATAGACGGTGAAACCCGATAAAACAGCTCCATTTTCCAACGAGCTTCCTCATTGTCCATTTTCTTCCATGCCTCTCTTGCTAGTGGAGGAAATTTCATACAGACCCTGGACAAACGACTCCTAGCCATGCATTGCTATGAACATTACAGCAGAGATGGTTACTCGCGAACAGGGATGTACAGAGGTCAATTAATGTGCTCGAGATCTACCGCTACTGCAGGTGAAGGGCAAACAACACAAACAACTCCCATCCAATGATTATGCCATTTCATGCTCGCCAAACCAAACTAATCAGAATTAAGTGGGAGAGTATGTTACATAATCGTTCAGCTCTATAGGCCGATCGCGATCAGTGCTTTTTCCTAATGTTTGTAGGGTGCAACTTTGTTATCTACCGTTTAAGCTATTCTCAGAACAGATTGACTGAGATGATGAGAATTATGTCCAGGGAGTCTTAGTCATTTTGTTTTACTTGCTTTATATCCATGTGGAAAAGTGAACGGTACGTAAAACTAAAGGTGAAGATTCACCGGAGATCAGTGGTAATTTATTACATAATGACAAGGAAGCGATTGATAAATACCCAGGGCTTGAACTTCAAGGATTTCTAAGCCAATGTCTGAACTAATTTATCACGATCTCTTCAATAGCGTTGGAACGAAATCTTACAATGAATCGAGATGAGCATATTTCTCTTCGCTTCTAACACAGAAGCTTCTTCCGCTCAAGAATGTCAATTTGAACAGGTACGATCAGGTTAAAATTGAATTTACCCGACCAATGATAAGTTTTCTTAAGATAGAAGGGCGATATCACGATTAGTTGAATACCTTCATACATGCTCTGCAATTCGCTGATTGCCGTTTTTGTTTTAGAGCAGCTGCATCTAACACCAACTGAGCGATTAGTTTACTTGCTTCAGTTATAAGCACACCAATGGTCATACAGGTTATTCTTTCAGCGCTGCAGAACCAAACATCCGGCGGAGGAAATATCCGCCCTATTCCATTCCGAACCGCATTCCTATCAGCCCCTGATAGTTCAACGGACTCAGTGTGATGTCCTACCTTATTACGCTTAATTATACGTAATCAAGATCCACGCTATGAAGGAGTTCAGCTCGGACTGAATCCCGAATCAGTTATTGATATTCACCGCAATATCAGACCCATTCACCTTGTTGACAGCATTCCCATCAGCCTTTGTTATTTAAACAGCATCAGCGTGAAGTCTTAATCTATGAGGTTGTACTTTTCATTAACAAATATATACACTGTGACCTGTGTCCAGACTTCGTTCAGCTTGGGAGACTAAATCCAGGATCGGTTATTGATTTTCACTGGAATTGCGGAGTTGCTTCCACATTCGCTTCCCGTGTTCGTTTATCCTAGTACTGAGGTCTCCAGATGTTTTCCAAATGCAAACACCCAGATAACATTTGCACCGGATTTTGTAGACAGCACATCGTGTAACCTGATGATATATGATATTTGAGGTGAAATTTTAAGACACGGAGCGTTTTATATATCTCATACGTTACTACGATACATGCGTTATTCAAGGTTCTACATATCACCACGGAGGAGCTTTTGACCTACGGTAAAGTGACCGTAGCTCGCAAAGCAGCGGGTATTTTACTTTGTTAAATTTGCTTTGATTAAACTCTTATGATAACCATGATATGTAAATTAACGATCAACTTCTTGCTGAGCTCGTTTTTATTGGTAGCTTTACTCCAACGGCGCTCAAGTTTACTGCATTGATTTGTTCTGTAGGAAGTGCCAGATTCTCACGCTAGCATAGCATTTGTAGTGCTGGTCACCTCTGTTAAACTGACATTGCCGCGCCAAATTTGTGGTAATATTTCTGCTCAATATTGCTCTTGGCTTCCAATTTATTCATTTTCTCAGATAAACACCGTGGATGAGCTGCTCAAAGGCCCTGCTGAATTCGTCGCCTGTGGAACGGATCAATATTCTCCGACACTGCTCAATCTGACCAACAGACACTTGCAACAAACTGGCGCTGTGGATTTCGTCAATAGGAGTCGTTCCCAATTTCGTGGACGAGATTTAAGGTTTCGATCAAAGGGGGTGAAGAGAAATCGCAGTTCAGGATTAACGCTGCTGAATTCATGTAAGCTCGATTTAATTCTTGAATTTTTACTAGTTTAGAACCGGAGAATTCGTTTACCCTGGGTTTATTACTTTGTTAATTACTTACCTAATTACCTTATTTACCTGACGCAGTGTTGACAGTTAGAAAGTGTTGTGCGCCATTTATCCGCCTACGGGTGTTCGCTCCGGATTTTTCATCTTGGGGTTTCTTCCTGAACCTGTCCCGCTATCGGGTAACCCGCAATGCAGCAGTGGTTTGGAATCAGTGTTTTACTCCCCCATATGAACTGCCAGTAGCTGCAGAGCTCCATATCCCCGAAGAAAGCCGGTTTTTAGGCGTCATTCATTCGTATTCATCCGTTCTAGCGGTAAAACAGCTCCACCGTGCTTATGGAAGCCAATCGTGCTAGCCGGGACCTAGACTTTGCTTTCAGATGCTGTTTTAGACATATGGGAACATTTTATCGATAGCTGGGGCTTATTCGTACTACCACTTCGGATGTGACAACGTTGTAACCATTCAGTTGATTGGTTCAAATCTATGTGCAAAAAATCGATACACATTACTCCGGGGATCCGGCGAAGTACCTCAAATTGATGTTAAAAGTATGTATTCATAGATGCATGGTTAAAAAGGACGCCGTAGAATTACGACACGAGTAAAAACAACAAAAATACGAATATATATGCTTCCTGTTATGTTTTGGCCTGGGCATCATGGCGGGATTTAAGAAACTGTGTTGCAAGTTACCGAAATTTATCATTTCACGAGCCAATGTCCAAATATAAACTACAAGCTCATAGACAGCGAGGCATACGTAGTGACCTCATCCTGACCTTGAAAACCCCTTTGAGTGTGTGTGTGTGAAATGCATGCGAATGAGCATTTTTGTCCCTTGAGTGTTGTTCGTACACACGAAGATGTAAAGGCTTCGACTTTGCCACATCCTCGATTGAATAGCAACCATAATTTTTCTGTCAGTTATAATCTGTTTCACTTGAAAAACTTTTCCGTAAAAATCAGAGGCTCGGAATCTGTTGTGGTTTTTGCATCGAGTCTCATGATGAACCTTGTGCAAGTGAATATCCGTATCAACTCTCGGAAAATGATCTGCTTTTAATTCAAATACCCTGTTATCTTGTAGTTTTTGGGCAACCTAAACGCAATTAGCGCCATTCAATCCTGAGATGTGAGTTCGGGTTGGAAATCGTTTTGTGATTTTTGATCAGTGCTCATCATACGCACAAATTGACGTGAACGGTTGGCTAAGTGAAACATGGAAGCGCACAACAAATGTGGAAAATAGATTTTGATTATCAAATGAAAGAGAAAACAAGGTGTGAAAAGCTCGCAAATAGATATAAATAGAAAACTGAATATTCAATTAAATAAATGAATTGGTAGATATACTTAGAGACAGACGAATTGATAGATAGATAGATAGATAGATAGATAGATAGATAGATAGATAGATAGATAGATAGATAGATAGATAGATAGATAG
>JACCGJ010013643.1:0-33835 GCA_013407085.1 Atriophallophorus winterbourni | reverse complement strand
ACTACTCTCACTGATACATTACAAACATTTTTTTTTCCATATCTATATTTGTTTGGTGATATGAACAGTTCCGTCGTAGAAACCGTATTCAACAGTAACATACTATAAGAAAATTGTTATACTCTATTTAATCCTTCACGAATTTTGATTTTATCCACGAAACAAGGATTTTATTACTTACTTTTGACAAGTTTCACTACAAAACAAACATTGCAAAATTAATAAACACTTATTGTTAGTCCTTGTATCTAACTCACAACCTGAAATATCTTTCCGTTTATGAAACAATTCTATTCGTGTTGAAAAAAATCTGTGAAATTCCTGCCTCCTCGTATCAACATACACCGTATTTACATTATTATTGGTTTTGAGTTGTCCGTTATCATCGAGGGAATTTTGTTGTAAAAAAAACATTAAAAGATGATAAAGTACCAAACAAGATTTGACGCTGATTTCGCTGTGTTAATTTGCAAGAATAGAACATATGATATAACAGAACACGGTTGAAATCAAGTCTGGCAAAACATTCAATTTCAAGTTAATGCCGATGTTGAATTATTGAAAGTCTCCATTGCTATTTATGAACTTGAATCAATGAAACTTTAAACGCCATATAATTCCACAAGCATACGCACGGTCTAGCCGAAACAAACTGAGTTTCCTCCTGCCATACAGTTAGATATTGACAAAATACGAAACGCGAAAATCGTAGTCCAAAGCATGGAGGTGTGTACGAGGAAGCTAAGTAAGTATCAGTCGAAACTAAGTCACGATGATTGGCGATTTGATGTGATCCACCAGGATAAATCTACCCTGCTGTTATACATTTTGCAAATTCTGATCTGAATTGAGTAAATGTTGTGTTGCTACTTCGAAAGTGATCAAGTTCTCAACTTTATTTCCAGCACTCGCTAACATGTGGTCAACTCGATGTCAGTAAAGAGGTGACAGGTGGTGTGTTACGAGTAGTATGTTTAGCCACGTAAAAGTTAGTGTCAAATTAGTTAACATAGAAACAACTTTCAATTAATTTTAGCATTTCTATAAAGCAATATCCAAACACTGACCTCGCACGGCATGAATATTTCTGACGTGTTCAACTCACACTAATACAATGTTTAGTCAGCCGCAAGTACACAACCGAATATGCGCGAAAACGACATCTCTCGAAATATTGTCCGTAATGTCCCATTAGTTTAAATGACACAAATCTGTAGCCATTTTCAGATTAATGACGCTAAACACAACTAAATATAATGCCTAATTAGGGAAATATATCATCGATGAATTATAACGATATTCGAGTATTTCCGTGTGCTTTACATACAGTGTAATACAAACAAGAAGAATGGATTAGCAATTGTAAGGTTTGAAAGGCACAGTACGCCGCATTAAACTATGTAAATCCGCAAGATACATTGCGATGCAAATTGTGCAACACTAAGCATCCGTTTACAAATTATAGTCAGTAGTGAGATAGACCACACTTCGACCCAATAATGTTACGCAATGAGTATCGCTTAAGACAATACTCAAATTTTCTAAACCATCTGTATGCCTCCACTGCAAGTTTTGTCAGCTACGACTTGGGAATTATTTAATGGTAATTTCTGCCAAAACAGCAAATAATCCATGATAACAAGTTAATGGTTTAACAAGGCTAGCTCAAAAATTGTAAATTACACAAGTGACTATAATTGAACTTTAGACTCACCACTTTGACCTTCGTCTTTATCGTTATTTTTGTCTTCTACAATGATAATTATTTATGAAGAAAAACAAGATGATATTGTCTTTATTCACACAAACGAATATTCATCAATTACAATAATTTAAACATAAAATTAAAAAATGGCAAACAAGTCACGACATCAGTTAATATTTTGTGCACTGCATGGTTTCTTGACCGTTTTATTGATACCCTTGATATATGATACAAAATTTCTTGGGCAAAAGCATCAATATAAATCCAAGTATCACGTATTTCGTTTAAACAGTGCCTCCTCCGTTGATTAAAAAAACTTGATGAAATACGCAATGAGATAGCATAAAAATTTAACGAAATAAATCGAAAAAACTTGACGAAATTAATTATACGCACGGCCGATTTGAAGATCCCGCAAAAATTATGATATGAGTCACATGCAAATATATGTGGAAAAAATACTCTGCATATTTTCGCTTACCTTCAAGTAACTTTCCTATAACGAAAAATTGATGTGAACTCGTACTAGCCAAGATTTAAATTTTCAGTGATGATGATGATGATGAAGCATTTCCGATTTACCGTGTATATATAAGTAAACGATTATGGATTATTATTAGAAAAATTTTCATACAAATTATAGATTCTAGAATGACCGCATTGAACAGAGAATTCTAATTTCATTCCACATTCTAGCAATTTGCACTAAAAAAGTCGAAAGATGTAAGCCGTGGCATGTTTTCTTTAACAAGTATGGAATCATTTAATAGATCAACAGTTGATTCCAAATTTGGGCAACTAGGTTCAGACGAGTTAGTTTAATAATGAATTTCTTAGGTAAAGCTATAAAATTACAGGACATTTTGTCCAAATAATTATATGTGACTTACTCAAGTCAAGTTGGTCGTCGTTCATTTTATCACCTGAAGCAATATTATAATGAAAAATCATTACAATACACAAATATGAATATTAAGCAATACCGTATTGTTCAAGTTATCCCATATCAAATCTGAATTTTCATTTTAAATGAATATCTTTTCTGGATATCTCAACTTCACTGGAAATTATAGCAATACACTGTCAGTTTTTGAAAGTCGATAGAGAACAAAGACTTGCGCTTTACACTAATATTGAGTTCTAAATAGCCAAATCTGCGTATCGAATATTTGTTTTATAGAAACAGTGCATAAGTAGATGCAGTTTTGTTTGAGAATTTTATATCAGACGTGGCTGGTGATTATAAACATGAATTCCTTGAAACAAACGTTGCTTGATTAACGGAAAAAGATGTATTTATATAGCTCGTTCTATAGAGCTTTCAGTTACCAGCAATCTTTTCTTGTAGCGTATGACATTTTGTAGACAGAGCAACGAATATAAAGAAACAGTCCGGTGAACGTTATGCCTTCGTGGTATAGCGCACATGAAGTTAGACTTTTATTCGAATGGTCGTATCACACCACATTTTCACATTTCATGAAAGATTGTTTTAAACTATCGAAGCAATCAATCAACGGCTCTAACGAAATAAAACGGAGACAAGAGCTGCAACAAACAGATGAGGAATTTAAAATAAATCCTGTCAATTTTAACTACATATTTAATCAGCTTGTATTCGTGGGCAAACTGTTCTCATTAAATAGTGTGCATCGTTTATTTTTATTCTATACATTACGACGTCTGTATTTGAGCAGTCATTTACTGGTTACTGATCACACTTTTATAATTTCATTGATGAATTTGCTTAATACTCACCTCTAACAAGGTCCACTGAAAATAAAATGGAAAAATTAATTAAGCACGTCAAAATATATACACTACCACATTATTCCCGCCACTCGTGTGCACGTAGTTGAATTGCAGGCCTCAATGATGAGAAGCTTGATTAATACATCTCCTTTAATCCCAATGTTAGTGATTTATTATGATTCATCGTATATCAGTCGGTATTGAAATATGATTTCCCATCGCTTAATAATGCTTTGAATGATGCGGGCTGCATGATATTTAACGTAGTGCAAGCGTAGTCATCTTGATATTCTGTTCCCGTAGGATTTTTCCCAGAATAACAAATAACCAAAACACACAAAAATGTACATATTCAAAAAGTACATTGAAACATTTTGGAGTAGGTACTTTACTATGTTTGAAACGTTAGTGTAAGTTTATATGAAATAATTAGGTTGGATTACAATTCTGTGCGTCCATCTTATTACGGAAATGTCTATCGTTTTATAAGCTTTATATGAAGGATTAATTTCTTAAGCATGTATTTGTATCAAAACGAACAACATAATATCCAGATGTTATCCAGTAAACAAAATAACTAATTTGAACTGAAGTGATATCATTCAACTGATTTAAAGCGGATGTGTACGTGAAAGAGATGTGAGCACCGCATTATATTTATACATATCTCATTGTGGATGTGTGATATTTTAATCACGATCTTTCGTATGACTTGCATAACTCAAGAACATGATGCCCCGAAAAGATAGACAAGTTCGGAAGCAATGCATTAGAACGGTTCGAGCCACAATATCTCTAAAAGTATGCAAAAATGGAAAACGTCATCCGCAATCCAACGATATGGAATTAGTCAATATCGGTCAAACGAACCCTGCGTGGAGAGGGCTTGAAGTCTACTGGTTCGTAGGAAATCAACTCAAAATACGAGATCGGTGACAATCAAGATAGACATGTTTGAAGATCAGTGTTGTGGTTGTTTTTTGGCTATGTTTTGTTATTCGTTTTATGCTGAAGCATAGACTCTGACCAACCGGCTTCTGTTGTGTTGTGGAATTTGTAGGTGAGCGCGATTAGCATTGGACAGGTTGACCTCATGGATGAATTGAGACACAATCTATGTGACTGCTTACAACGTGGTTAATGTTGGACCAATGACTTCAAAATGCGAAAAGTGACCAGATGTACATCAACTGTCATTTCCGGTTTCTCTCTACTTCTACCCGCTACATCATGATTATTTTTTATGAACTCAAACAGCCTAAATACTAAAATAAAACGGCAACTCACTGAGCTCATCCATATCCATTCCTGTGAATCATGATGAATTCACTTTGAACTATTCATCACAGAGTGAAAATTAATATGAAAATTTTGATTTTGATCCTGTTTACAGATATTTGGAAATATATTTCATCAACATCCGTGAATTGAATACCAAGCTAATAACCTACCGCCCATGTGATTTGTTTATCTTAAAGCTTAGCGCACATGTCATCCAGGCTAATAGTAATGCTGTGTTTCACGCTATCATTGTTCATTCCAAATTTAAAATGCGTTTACATGCTAAACTAGAATTAGACATGACCAGATATCTGAAAGAAACTGGCCTGTTATGCGGTGGTCGATTACAGATGCAAATGGGTCTGACCAATATGTGTGCTTAAATCAATGCTGCAACTAACTGTGAGTAACTACAAAGAGAATTGGACAACGTATCAGATTGAGAGGTTATGAATGATATGACATTTAATACTCGAAAAACCCCGATGCTCCTCTTCGGTAAGTATGTTCCATGAGTATATCGATTGGGAACTAAAAACTTGGCATAGAGCTCGTTAGACAAACACCATTGTGTATGGATTAATGAAAAAAATGAAGAGAGCGGTTCCATGCCAGAATATATATATATATATATATATATATATATATAGAGAGAGAGAGAGAGACCAGCTGATTGTTAGATATCTTTCGAAGAATATTTGGAAGATGTTCGCTGGTAGCATTACCAAGGAGAATGAATGTCTACTTTCGCAATACGATGGAGTATGCGGTAGAGGTCTGGTGTCCTTGGCTGCAAAAAATATTGCCCTTTTCGATAAAATCTATCAAAATCAGCAAAGTTAGTAATCAATCTTTGCAATGTTCCTTACACTTAATGATTGCGACTTCTGGTCTATGCGGTTATACCCTGATGAGGATATGGCGCGATATTATTCTGATCTAGAGAATTGTGTTTACTGTGGGACATCCACTGAGACACTTGTTTCAAGTATGTGATGCGAAAATGACACGGAGACACGCCTTATCTCTTTACCTAATAAGTTCCCGTAATTTTTGGCGCCATTTTCTTGCCGCAAAGGCTATATTTTTTGGAATTCATTACCTCAACATGTTTTGGACTCTCCTTACCTGCAAACGAACATCATTCATAAGCCTTACATTTCATTGACTTTTCTCGTTATAAACAATTTTTCACATTTTCATGTATACTGTAATCATGTGTTGTTGTAAAGCCATGACTTTTCACCCATAAAACCTTGAATACTTGAACCAACTTATGTACACGACACAATTGTCTAGTTTTGTTTCCGTATACAGAAATAGGCTTATAGCTCTACTGAAGCATTTAGAACGCTTTCGAACAGCCCTACTTTGCTCACATGTTAAAGGCCGCAAGGGAGTGGCTAGCAACCTAGTTCCGGAGTTGCGTATGCCTGACTGATTAACGATGAAAAACATGGGGGAAAGAAATATGCTAGCGGAAACACAGTATTTATGCAATCCAGACCCGCGGGAGTTTGAGTGGAATCTTCGAGAGTGTGCGCAGACCAAGCAAAGCTGCATTGGTTGTAATATTGTGATTAGATAGGAGAATAGTAGCTGCTTTTCTAGTACCCTCATGTCGGACACAACGGATTTGGTGCGTTGGATTATGGTGTAAATATCAGTTCGTATCATGAGAGCCATATTACGATAATGTATCCCATACTTCGAAAACCTTGATGACATCGTGGTTAGTTAAATGCATTTGTTGAAAATTCCAATGAGTGGCATTCCCAATGTCCAATGATGAGATTTCAGCTGGTAACCAATGGATAATGTTGATGAATTTTAGCCATATAATTTGTTCAGCAATCGATCAGCCTGCGCAATTAATTCCAAAACTCACCAAGATCACCCAATTCCACACCTGTGAAATTATTGGAGAAATATCAAGTCAAAGTTGTGGTTAGAATATAAAAGTGCGTCATAAAGTGCATATGCGAATGGGTTAAAGCTTAAAGAAATCGACGTCACTATCTCCGTTTATCGCATGATGGATTTTACTCAGTGTGTAGTGAGCGAAATAAAATCGTTCATTCGAAATTATCGTATGAAACATGAATTACTCGAATGCACACTCATCTACTTCGAATCCGTAATTTAGCAAACTCACCATCCATGAGATCTGTGGTTACGGAAAAGCCCATAATAGATCAAGTACAACATCAAAATATCATTAAATTTGAAAATATTTGTCCTACAAACGTATTTATTAACAGTCATTTCTGATATAATAATTTAAACAAAAGTGTTTACAAATGGAACTGGCTTTGCAGAGCCCACATTTTTGATCACCTGATAAGGATTGTTCAACACAAAACCCCAGTTGTATAAATTTGGCACGATATATGATAAACAACAAGAGATTCACAATGTAATCCAGGTCGAAACGCAACATATCGGTTCACAAAAATTTACCCTTGATGTGCGGAGTGTAGAGTGTTTGAATGTGCTCTGATATTTGTCATGAAAACCAGTGATATCAGCATGCACATTTGGTAGAAAATAGTTTAGCTTTATGCTAAGTTGGCAAATCAATTAACTGTTACAGACGGTTGGGATTATTGCCATGGTTGAACTAAAGCAAATAATTAGGGACATACACCATGCATCTCGATAACTAATCGTGACAATTGTTACTACAAAACCTGGCAGAAAAATGGCGGAATATATAATTTATGGGTAATAAAAATTAACAACAACTTGAGGGGTTGTTTGCTATTGCTTGAAGATCAAATCCAAAGCAGTTTTCAACGCATCTTTAATTTTTATTCAACCACTAGCATGGTGGTCACTACTACGCTGTACTTCAAGTGCGCTAAAGTGTCAAAAATATGAGAATTCAACTGAGTAAACAATGTAATGTGTTGCTCAAATCCCGCGCACATACAAAGCATAATCATTTACTGAATGTTTACCGTCATCACGTGGAGACCGTAAGATTAATTTCAATGAGTCTTGTAATTGTAGAACAGACTGACTTTGTTCAACTGTGAAATGCATAACCTAATAAAATTCTAATTACGAAGCAATTGAATTAAATTATGTTCGAGCTTTCCAATGGTATACTGAAAGTATGTATGAGGCGAGAACATGCCTTCCAATTACCGATTAACTTGGCTGCGTAAATGCGCCCGATTAACATTTTCACTTGATCATATTCGGTCGGGACATTGAGATGAATAGTGTGTAAGGAGTACCTGCACAATTCGAAATTTCCTCGGAAATGCCAGACAACCATTGATGCTAGGTTTATCACTGTGCATCTATAATTGTGATAACCCGACGTGGATTCTTACATAATTTGCTTGTTGAACTTGCTTTCTATTTTAACGAAATTAATAACATTGGAATGATATTCCATAATGTAAACTTCACGATAAATGTGTCACAGTTAAATCGGTCGATATTTTATGATGCCGTGTTCTGCATCAATAGCGTACTTAAATTGACTTCATTAAAAAATTTTTAGAACGTTCAACGAAGTTAATTTTTAAGGCATTTTTTAGTAAAGCTCAGAAAAATCAACGCACGTCATATGGATTTACTCTTCCAATAACCAAACGACAAAATGCTGATTGTTTAGTTTTTTGTTAACTTCAATATTATAACGTCATATACTACTTATTAATAAAATCTTACTTAAAACAAAAACCTAACATGACTTACACACTGTTGATCAACAATGGAGAAAGCATCACGATATATAATATTACTTTATATAACACTTTTAATGACTCGATAGCAAACCAGAACCACTGTTTGTATGAAACGTGTAACAACCGTGTTTTACTGGACCCGAAGAACTACCGATCTTGACATATTTCCCGTTCGCATGTTGTACATGCCTGTTCACTTCTACCGTGGTACAGATTTTAGTTACTATGATATACCTTTATTATCGTGTACGTTATTTCCTACCTTTGTTGGAATTTATTTTATTATTTGGTCTAATACAAACGCACATCAAAATCTATGTATCCTTTTTAATAGTTGCAGTGCCTTAGATCGGTGGTCCCAACTTAGTAAATTTAATCTTTTATCCGTTATTGATCGCGCTACAATTCTATGAAATTGCTTCGGGAAGGAAAAAAACAACACCCAAATGAGTAATCATTAAAAGCTTATTTTAGTCAAAGTTATTCGAACTAATGCTGAAGTGATTTCAAAAGCTGGTCTACAGAGCGTGTTCACCCTACAAAGACAGCGCCGCCTACAGTGGCTTGACCAAGTCTACAGAATGGAAAATGGTCGTATTCCGAAAGATCTACTCTATGGTGAGTAGCAATCAATAAGTCAGCTATTTGGCAAACCGCACTTGCGTTACAACGATGTTTACAAAAAAGATATGAAAGCTCATGGCATTGACCTCGCGAGATGGGACGAATGTGCTCTTGAGGGCTCACGTTGGAGGCATTGTTTAGAGCGTAGTCTGCAAGCTGGGGAGGAGTAGATACAGCTCTTAACTGCTGAACGCACATCACGCCGCCGTCGGGCAACTGACGCCCATCTCCCGAGTTCTGCTTATCGTTGCAAGCACTGTGGGTCGGTCGTTCCTCCCGATTCGGAATGTTTAATCATTCTGAAAGCTGTGGAACATGAAAACATCATACGAGTGTGATGTACATCCATGGTCGACATCGACCTAAGGAAGCCAACAACAACCAAATATTCAAAGTCATTTGGAGCGACATTTTCATCATAAAAAACCTCGACAACTTATTCAAAACTCACGACTTCTTTTCCTTTTCGAACCTGTATTATGTAACAAGAAAGATTACAATTTACTGTCGGGTTATAAGAAACACGATTAGATACATTCGTAATAAAGGATACACGGAGTCGCACACTCACTTTCAGTAATTGAAACTGTTAAAGATGAAAATTATTAGAACGAATCAATTAACGCTTCGAATAAATTTTAGCAACCTCGTGAATTCATGCCACGTAAGCTTACTTGTCAAAAGCAGACATACCACGAAAACGTGTAATGTGTTCATGTTTTGAACGTGCAAACACACCGGTTTAGCCTTGCAGTTAGATCGAGTTGGGTTTTATACATATCAAGACAACATGTTTTTGCATGTTAAAAGAAAGGTGTGACCGAAAGTAAACATGCGCAGAATCATTGCGCTTTATTTTATTGCAAACAAGTGTGAGCAGCAAGTGAATAAGATGCATTTTTCAAAAACCACGGTTTAATTTAATTTAAAAACAGGCGAAAAATGAAGTTGATTAGCGGTTGTAACAAGTGAACAAAATATCAAATGTTTTCAAAGCGCCGCATCAGATTCTCAAACTACGAGCACAAAAACCAACCCATGATCACAACGAAGAAGGTAAACAACACCACAACTTGAATCCTTAATGTCTTGGATTAGTTATAAATTTGCCCGTGGTGAAACTTTATCCAAATATGGTGTCGTTTCAATAGTTCAATAGTTCAACATTCAAGATTCAAGAATTTATGGTCACAAAAAGCACATAGCTTCACAATTAGCATATCATAGTAAATATGCGTTCAATAAGAGGTATAAAAAAACAATTATACGATGTCACTCGGCTGAATACAGACGGAAACGAGGAGCACTTATATTCATTTGGACAGTGCTTAGTCAAACAAATCATCCTTGCGGTCATTTGTTTCATTTTTCCCATAACACACATCTGCGAGGTCACCAATTAAAACTTTACCAACAGCATAGCAGGTTGAAATGCCGCAAATATGCATTTTCCGTTCGCAATGTGCAACTCTGGAACAGTTTACCTACTCATGTGGTACAATCTGGAACTGTTGAAGTTTTCAAAAAATCACTAGATATCCACATGGAAAAGTATGTTTTTTGTGTTTGACAATAATCTAACAATATTTTGATATTTTTTACCATCCGACCCGATGTACATTTTTGTGCGTCTTGTGAAGCATAGCTTTTTACCTGCATATAATCTATGAATAAGTAGTATGCTTACCCTGAGTCAATAAACAGGCATCGTCAAATCGTTATGTAACAAATAAGTGTCCAATGTTCGAGTGAATGTTTGGATACAGGGAGAGGTGATAATTGCTTCGGGAAGGGTATTCCACAGGAAAAAGACACGTACCGAATAGAAATATCGGCGACAATTAGTACGTGAATGGGGAATTTGTAGTGCCGCTGAGTGGCTACGTGTAATTCCTGATTCACGGTATTTGAACAAATGTTTGAGTGGATGATCTGGAGTATTCAATATTTTGTAAGTAATGATAATGTCACTTCGAAGTCTACGTTGAAGGGGAGTGGGAAGCTTTAGCTTTTTCAACCTTTCCTCGTATTTAAGGTCTCGAAAACCACGCACGATTTTAGTTGCACGATGATATATCCTGTCAAGCAAGAATATATCTTTTTTCATCCACAAGGTCCATGCTCGCCATGCATGCTCCATTGTGGGAATTAAGTAGGTCTTCATGATGCTTGGCAACGTTCCAGGTGTAAAGGTTCTGAAGATCCGTCGAAGCATACCTAAAAGCTTTGAATCACGCTTGTAAATGACCTCACAATGCACGCTGTTCTTTAGGCTGCCACATATCCAGACTCCAAGATCCTTCTCCGATTCGGTACAGCTCAAAATCGTCTGCCCAAAGTGAGATTCGTACTGAAAGGGCTTACCGATTTGCAGTAACTTGCATTTTTTGAAAATTGAACGGCAGTTTATTTCTAACTGACCATTCGTGTAGTGCATCTAAATCACTTTTATTCGCATCCAAAGTTTAACATCATCCGCTAAAAGAACTACCTTGCATGAGAGCGTCTCAGGTAAATCATTGATGTAAACTAAGAAAAGCACTGGTCCGAGAACGGAACCTTGCGGTACACCACTGTCGATATTAATGGCTCGTGATTGTACCCCGTTAACTCGAACGGTTGCCTCGCGCCCATTGAGGTAGCTTTCGAACCATACGAGTAGCTGCCCGTCAATACCAATCTGTTTCAGCTTTTGTAGCAACAGGAAGTGATCAAATCTGTCGAAAGCTTTCGACATATCCAGATAGCACGCGTGCACACTGTCTCCTGCGTCAACCGTTTGGGTCCAATCTTTTAATACCGTCAGCAAGTTTGTCAAGCAGGAGCGAGCTTTACGAAACCCATGCTGGGCGACAGATAGTATATTTTGTGATTCCAAGTGATGAACTATATTTTCCGTCACTATGCGCTCCATCACTTTGGATATCACTGGGAGTAGGGTGACAGGACGGTAGTTCGCGGGATCTGAACGGCTACCACCCTTATAAATTGGTGAAATTACTCCTGTCTTCCACTCTGTTGGCACCACTCCTTCGGTTAGGGAATGTTGAAACAATTGGCATAGTGGTTCACACAGCTGCTGGTCACAGGATTTTAGTAGTGCTGGTGTTATTCCATCGGCTCCAGGAGATTTCCTAGGGTTCAGTCGACACAAGTGTCTTTGTATAATCGCTGAATTAATCTCAATATCATTCAGTTTTTGAGATACAATCGATGTCAGTAAATTCTCATTCGCCCTAACCGTTATCGGGCTAAACACATTTGCATAAAATTGAGCGAGAGTATCAGCCGTTCCCTTTGCTGTGACTGATAGTCCATTCTCAGAAATAACAGGAAACACCCCTGGTTCCACACTGGACCGAGCATTGACAATCCGATAGAGAAGTTTAGGGTTTTCTTCCATTTTCAAAGACAGAGAGCGATGGTAATATTGCTTGTCCTCTTTGACGAGAGCATTCACTTTGTTACGGATTTTAGAAAATTGCTGCCAAGAGGCATCAGTTCTGGTCTTTCGGTGTTCAGTCCAAGCAAAGTTTCGTTTCCCGAGCCATTTTTGTGCGACTGAGAAGCTTAAATCGGAAGTCACTTGCCCGTCGTTCATCAACAAATCGCGAATTATGATCTATGTTTGACTGAGGTATTTTCGTAAGCTCATTGCATTGTGTTTCGGTGTTGTCCTGATCAAGTTCTTGCCAATTTACTAGCCCAAGCGATCCACGTAGACCCGCGTAGTCGATCTTTCTGAATTGTTGGGCGGACGCACAAACTCGTCTAGCACTGCCAACAAACTCAAAGGCTAGAACCAGATGATCACTCCGACCGAGGGGCGCAATGTAGTCAACACCTTCAACTGCTGTTTTCTCTGAAGTAAAGATTAGATCCAAAATGGATGGCAACTCTGATCCTCTTTTATGAGTAAAGTCAAACACATAATTATGCAGTTGAATCATGTCGATCACCTCACGAAATTTGTGATCAAATGTGTTTAGAGTGTGATCGGATCTGGCAAAGAGATGAGGAAGATTGAAGTCCCCGATGAGTAGTAATTGCGAGCCACGCTTCTCTCCGACGTAATTTAGCGCTTGTAATAACCTGTCATTTTGAGTATCATTCGAGGCTGGAGGGCGCTATATGATTCCAAGAATGCAATCGTCCTGTGACACATTCGTGAGACTGCACCAGAGGGTATCTTCGAAATCAAGGTTTGGATAGTGAATTTTCATGCACTGAAGCCGTTCGTGACAGTATAAAGCCACACCACCATCTTTTCTTGGGCGATCGTTCCGTATTAGCATCATGTTGGGGATAGAGAGTTCACTTTCAGTCATACAGGATTGGAAACAGGTTTCAGTAACAGCAACGAGGTCTGGCGTGTATCGTTTGCACAGCTCGGTCAGTTCAGTCAATTTGTTGAACAAACTTTGAGCATTGCTATAGATGCATTTAAGTGAGTTTTTATAATGTAACACCGAGTCAGTGCTTGTATTTATTGGTCCGACGATGTCGACGTTGGACCGAGATCGTTTTTTGAAGCAATTTGAAGTAATTTCGCGGGCGAATTTGCACCAGTCTCGGATAATTGCGTAATTAAAGGCTCCAGGTGGACCTCAACAGCGGCTTTTGAGTTGCACAGTCTAACGTTTTCAGGTAACCTGTTTCTGTTCACTTTTAGCTTGCTTCGAACATCATCCGCCATGCTACTTGAAAGAAACGTAACCTTAAGTGGATTTGCCCCTTTCCCGTGATAGTTCGGCGAACGAGGTATTCTGTATGTGTCGACAACTACAGAATTTTGGGAACCGATATTTTCGGCTATAAATGACCATTGTTTACGGTCGTGCTCTTTGTTTTCGAAGCCCGTTGTGGCGCCCGAATTTTCTGGAACGTCAAGCAAAATAATACTCTTCGGTGCTGTTTGATCCCGCCTATTCGGTGCTTTTGACCTTTCCCACCAAGGTACGTCAGCATATATACGGTTGGGAAGGTCACTTTGCGTTCGGAGCAAATACGAATTTAGTAGGACATTTTCCATGTCCTTTTCGTTGGCGAAAGTGATTTTAAGGAGACGTGGTTTATCTTGATTCGGGGATTTCGTATGACGAGTTAATCGAGTTACCGACACGGGGTGAATACTGTATAGGCCGATTCGATTACAAACGACGAACCAGTTTTCACGGTCATGCTTTTGCCTTTCTTGAAAGGGCGTCACCTCTGACTCAGGAATATTGGTGCATATTACACTTAAATTGTTTATGCGTTTTATCGAATTTTTCTGCTCCCTGTGATATGGAACCGTTTTGCTTTGAACTTCCTCTTTTGCCTGAGGTTTAGGGCTCAATTCTAACGCCAAACACTTATCACATTTAGACAACATCTGGGAGAATGTTAGCTTGCTGGAATGAGACGCGTTCACTTGGAGCTCTTTGGACGTAACCCCTGAGTCTGGAATCGATGGTACATTATTGACTTTTTTCAACAGTTCCGTCGATTGATGAAGTTCAGATTGCTTTTTGTTATCTTGAGCATCATCTGCGTCGGGTTGAATCGCTGGGGCAATTTTATCCATCAAGAGTGTTTTAAGCCTTTCCTCAATTATTCGATAATTATTTTCTAAAATTTCTAACCGAGGCTCAAGCCTTGCCTCATAGGCAGCGTTGTGTGGATTGTCGCTAGACTGTTTGCTTCGACATGAGGTGCATATGTAACAGACACTGGGGAAATCCACGTTGTTGATAATCGATGCCACTTCCTCTGTTAGGGCTTTATCACAATTGACATGTATTTTACTCAGGCAGCCGAAACATTTGACGACATGAGATCTAGCGCTTACCCCTTTGTTGCAAATTTTGCACACATCACGTACAGCCTTCTTTGTTTGGGTTTTCGGGGTCAACCTGCGTGTCATTGTTTCAATCCGGTGAGGGGTGAATCAGTGCAGTTATTGATCGATCGATAACTAGCGGTGGAGTGAATGCGTTGGATCGGAGCTAAGTGATCCAAACGATGAAAAGCGAACGAGGTAGGATAAAACTGTTGCGATTTCACGATTTTCGATCTCAGATTTCAAAAGAATATCGGTCGATTCGAAGTGATTTGCTCTTCTCGACGGTATTTGAACAGAAACAATATTCCAAAGTACCGTGTCTGTTGCATGCGTGGGTAATTTGGGTTATAATTCGAAAATTTGGATTTTCAAGGATTCAACTTGCGCGAACTTGAAACTGGTATAATCCAAATGAGTGAATTGAGACGAGTTCAATGATATCTGAACCGTTCAGTTCAGAAGAGCGAGTGAGGAAATAGATCCAAAAGTATGAGAGCACAGATTTATGCGACCGCACAGCACTCGTGTATTACACTCAAATCTCGGTACTATGCCACCTCGTTACTATGCCACTCTCGCTACTATGCCACTTTTGCTCGGTCCCGACAAAATTCAATACAAAATAAATTTACTATGCCACTCCCAACTCTCGTTACTATGCCACTATTCTGTGACTATTTAAAAGTGCATTTTTGCGCATTTTACGCATATAGTCAGCCGGTTTCAAGGTCAAACACGCGATGTTTCTCCCTGACGCCAGCTACAACAAGACAATCACCTCACGCACAACGACAAGCCTCTTTCCTACCGCGCTCTTTAGTTTTACACTAATCCTATACCACGACATTTTCCAACGAGCTAAAGGCTACATTTTCCTTTCCCAATCGATGTGTCCAAGGAACATTCTTGCAAAACTGGAGCATGCTTGCTTTTCTGTGTATTGAATGTCATATCATTCATAGCCACCCAATCTGTCACGTTGTTCAAATCCATTAGCCATTTCACACAGTCTTCTGTAAAACTGATTCACGTCGAAATTTTCATATCATCCGTACAAAAAATCATTTTCGAAAATACGAGAGAGGGCAAAATCATTTATGTATAGGCAGAAAAAGAAGCGACCTATCACCGAGCATTGTAGGACTCCGCTGTGGTTTAACTATTATTTGATAGCACTCCGCTTAATCTAACTCTCACGTAGCGATCTGAAAAGTCGTCGCACAACGATTAAAGGAGTGGATCGCAATTTCCCAAACGCCTCAGATTTCGTGGACGCAAATGGTGATCGACTGTAACAAAAGCTTTTAAGGTAACAAATATGCAGATACCTCTGTCCAATTCTTTAGACTAGTCGCCTAACGCTGTGAGAAGATTCGTTAGAGATGAGATGGAAATACATGCTGCAAACGCTAAAACAAATTACTCAGTTCAGTGTTGGACTATTTTTTTGAGACTACACGCTCCATGATCATACCAATATCAGACAATGGTGGGTCAGAACGATAATTTTCAGCGTCAGATCAGCAGCCGACTTTGAAATGTGATGCAATTACAAAGGACTTCCTATTATTTGGTACCAATCACGTAAGCAACCAATAGTTAAACATGTTAGAAAGCGGTTCACATAGTTGACGATGAGAGAACCTGAGGACCTCGGGTATGATGCGATTCGCACTTGGTTGTTTTCTTACATTCAGTTTGAGCAATTGATTTGCGACAATCTCCGGATTTACCAAACTTTCTCCCAAACCAGCGTTTCATGATTCTCCTGTAAACTCATAACGTTGCCCTGAAACTTGGCAGAAAGATCAGAGTCATAAATTGCGAGAGCATTTGCGGTTTCCAACGCGGTTTTAGTGAGTCCTTCACCAGTATGGACACAAAAATAACTGTTTTGACATTTGATTTCTCGTTCATTTTTTTGAATAGTCACTTAAGGCTGCGTACCATCTTTGAAAGCATCATCAACTGGTGCGCTTTCTCATCCTCCCGAATAAGTAAAGTCACTTTGTTTCGTAACATACGAAAATGTTTGCAAGTATCTACCCGGCGAACCACCCCATTCAGAGCAAGCGATTGCTGAGTACTGCATATGTAGTCGAGCACAAGTACTGAGTGGTAACTAAGCCCCAGCGGAACCTGGAATTCGTTCACTCACGACAGATTGTTCTTTCGATGTTAACAGCAAATCCAAGACTGTTGGACGATCAGAACCTCTTCTCCGAGTGCATTCGTTTACATAGATATGTATCAGGAGACTGATCCCTATACCTCTTTAAATCGATAAACGAGCGTCTTTTGGGATTTATCTTTCCTGAGATAAAGGGTAGGCAGGTTAAAATAAGCCATAATTAGTAATGTTGCTTGCTGAGTGCGAGTCGAGCGGTGAAGTATATGGATTAACCATTCGCTGCACGATTCCGTAGATGAAGAAGACCGGTAAACCACACCAGACATAAGCTTTAAATGAACACCAAATTTTATCCTCGTGTGTGAATTCTGTGCACTTGGATTACGATAATAAATATCAACATAACCGCCACCTCTATTTCGATCTCATCTTCACACATTTATATTGGGAATGGATATTTGGGTCTCAATCAATGTGGAAGAATATCATGTTGGTATAGTGGTGATAATATCAGGCGAGTAGATCAAACATATATCGGTTAACTCCGCCAATTTGTTTTTAGAGTGATTTTTTGGAGAATATATTGCTTATGTTTGTGACTACTCATCTCTGCCAAGCCCTTCGAACTATTCACAAAGTTGATCACTACGGCCCATAATGGAAGCACTGGACTCGTGTTTCGCTCTTATTTGAGCTCATCAGCAGTGCATATCCTCCTCCGATTCGAATGGGATTCGAACCCCGTCCGTCACCATTGTATTCCCACGCCTTACGATCTGGGCTACCGTCCACTGTTTCACCGATCGCAATTGAGCGTTTATGAATCATTCTCCAGATTGGCACATTTGAGTACCCCAGTTAGTCGAACCAGTCCAGAAGGAGTCAGCAACATCTGTTGTGTTCTGCAAACCGAAAAGAAAGTTTGAAAATCCTTGCGCATTTGTATATAAAGATTTTATAAAGTTTGTAGTGTGCAAGTCGTGAAATGTTATCAATAGTCCGACTCGTTTGGAGTTAAAATGCTCACGGGTTTTGGAACTTTTGCAAATTTTTCGTTTGGACTGCATCAATAGGCGTTGGAGTGTCTGCACTATCCATCTGTTTGCTTTTGGCTGTGATCCTGGGCAAACTTAACTTGACGTTTTGGGGCAGGTTTCTTCTATTAGCTTCTCATTCACGTTTCATAGTATCGGCGTTTTCGGTTGTCCAAAATATTTGCTTTGAAATTATAAGACATTGCCATTTATAGTCGTCTGATCGCGACAACCAAAAAGCATCCACACGTAATAAAATTTTATCGCCGACCGTTTGGCTAGGTATAACCACTGTTTGTAATTTTGCTCAGACATTTCTTAAGTTGGTACGTGAGTAGTATGTTTCGAAACACTTAGGATTACAACACTTATTGAATTATATTGTTCTTAAGCTTCTGGATGATGTAAATATAACAATCTTCCAGGAGAACATAAAAGCAAGAAACACTAATCGGCTGACGACGGCAAGTTTTAACACGTAATTATTCCGGTTTCGGAAAGAGTGTTTGAGAACGGATTGAATGACTGTGTAGCAGAATAATGTTTCTACACAACTTTTATTGTACACACATTTCATTTCACTTATGTTTTACGTTATTATCTTCAAATGTGTGACGTGTGAACCTGACATGTGGATATTGATTTTCCACGTTTATTTGTAACTGTATTAATCGAAAAGTGATGTCGCAATGAAAGCTTGGTCGCCACAAGCCAATTATCCCTGTGGTGGTGGTCACCCCTCCCATCTACTGATGGTGAAGCCAGATGGCCATTAGGGTTCTTTCGAATTTAGCACTCCCATACTGGCACAGCTACGGGGGTATGTACTGAGTACCATAGCTGTTTTTACCCACTGTCTTTTTCCGGGTTATGTATTCCCCTTTGGTAGCCGAGTACCCATGCTTAACGTAGCAGTGATTTACTATTCCCTTCCACGTTGGCAGTTGTTTATCGCAATCAGTCAATGGACATTTGTACATCTTTGTTACTTCCTCCGGTTTAGTGGTCTTGCTAGATTCATTGTGACTCAATTAATAGTTCGGGTGGCACTGTTTAAGATGTCGTTCAAGCCAACCCTGTGTTTTATACGCTTTGTTGCAATTTGCAACTGGACATCGATAAGCGCCATTACCATCCGTAGTTGTTTGGTTGTCTGTATTATGTACTGTTCTCACGTGCCTGTTTAGCTCTTTTGATTCAGCGAACATTTGTTCGCAATTCTCTATCGTGCATTGAATGAGTCGTGCAAGTTCTCCGAGTAATTTCGGTCTAGAAGCAGTGGAACTTTTGGTTTTTACATTTGTAGGGTTTGTAGTCCAATTACTATCACCGAATCTTTCTTGTGCGTCGGTGTATAGTTAGCGCATTCAATCTTTTGTATGCGCCGGTTTGGATTTTCCTTACTTAACCATTTTACTTCGGACTATTTTGGCAGCTATGTTCGAGTCACTAGCGTGTATAGATGCGAATAAGTTAAGTCTCCGTGCTTATAAGAGAGGGGCGATGGAGGCCGATTTTACCAGTTTCTGCAAGTCAAGCGCTTTGATTTCAAGTCGACTGTTGCAGCCGACTATTATTCTTCGCGCTGTGTTTAGTAGGCCCTCGAGTTTATCGCAAATCTTAGCCGTTAGGACAATAGTATTTAGTCCGTACAATAGAATCGGGATAATAAAGCAGTCAATTAACTGTGCTCTAGTTGTGGTCCTGATTCCGTTTGCCAGCAGCAAGGTTCTAAGCGTTGTCAGTTCTCGCCTCGCTTTGGCAATATTTGCTTGGACTGTACATGCAGTATCCCCTCTGGCATCAATTGTTGATCCAAGGTACTCAAATGTTTGCACTTTTTCAATTTCGTGTCCATTTATAAGTACCTTCTTATCACTCACTTGGTTTGGTGGGGCAATTTCCATCCATTTTGTCTTTTCTAGTGATAACGACATTTTGTGTTGTTCCAGCTCCATACTAAGTGCTTTAGCATTGTTTCTGCCTCCACCGTGGATTTGCAAATTAGACATAGATCATCAGCATACTCAATGTGACTTGATGTCCATTCGCCTTCATCCGTGAGCGTGATGCCAGTGTTTAACGGCTCAATAGACTCTCGTAGTATATCATCAAAGATAAGATTAAATAATATCGGTCCCTCTTTGCTTCCCTGCCGGAAGCCTCTTGTCATTTTGAATTCGCCCCCTCCACGGAGGTACCCGGTCGGTGCGCTCATTAATTGTTTGATTGACTTAAGGGCTTGTTCCGAGCAGTTTCTTTGTATTAGTGCATTTATTATTGCTTCATGAGGGACTGTGTCGAATTCTTTCTTGAGATCAACGAAGACGATTACGATTGTGTTTCCCGTGTCCTTTGCCTTTTGGATCACGGTCCTGAGGCTGAGTATCGCTTGCTCTGTTGAGCGTTTTTCGCGAAACCCAAATTGCGTATCGCTGAGTGTTATATTTGCTCTTTTTAATCTATTACAGGTTATCGAGGCGTATAGCTTCCCGATGGTATCCAGTAAGAAGATACTCCTGTAATTGTTCGGATCTTTGCGGGACCCTTTTCGTTTGTATAGACTGACTACCTCTGCCTCTTTCCACTCGCTTGGTATAGGGAGGTTGCCATCCCAACATTCGTTAAAGAGTCGCAGGAGTAGGGTCGCTAGAACTGTCCCTCCTGCTTCAAGCAGCTCCGACGTTATACCATTTATGCCGGGCGCTTTATTCGGTTTCATCCGTTTAAGAGCTATTTCGAGATCCTTAGAAACAAGCGGACTCTCTCTGTCGCCAGTACTTAGCAGCTCTACTATGTCATTCTCTCGAGCTTTGAAAAGCTTCTCGTAATGATCAGCCAGGGTACTTTAGGGTAATAATTTGTCATTCTCAGGCTTTATAAGCCTTCCGATGATAGCTTGCTTCGCTCTTTTCAGTTCAGAAAAGGCTGCTTGCATATCATTACATTCGAAATACCTCTGTGCTGCTTCGCAAGCACGTTCTATATATACCTCTTTAGATTCTCTGACCATTCTTTTAACTTCTCTCTGTTTCGTAACTTTTCTGACACCTATTGCTTCAAACTCCTAATTTCAAAACCCAAGCAGCCCAGTCCACGCTTTCACGGTCCGTATTTGTACTGAAAATCAGAATCAAGTGAGCGGTTGACCTTTTACTCTACACCAGGTTTCCTTCCTGGCTCAGCTCACTTTGGGTCACCTGCGTTACCAATTGACATATGTACCTACTAATTTGAATTAAACTAAGACTATACGACATATTGCCAACTGGCACTTTCGATAAAACTCAGGGAACGGTTTCTTTCAATCTTCCTTTGCTTTGATTGTGTCATCATGCGTCGTAATACCCGAAATATAAAATCCGGTTCAACAGCCATTTTTCAGCCGTCAGGGAAATAACATCATCGAGGTGACAAATACAATAAGGCGCCTTCCGTCGATCAACTGCCTGTCAACCAAAACTCCATCCTCTGAACCATGGGAAGATGAGCAACGTTAGTCGCCATACACATTTCGTAAATGTCGGTCAAATAAGCTCAAAGTGATAATGGCTTGAAATGAATTGGCTGGCACGAAATCGAAATGTTGAGAATAGTCTTGTATTTGCGGGATTTGCCTGTATATGATAGACGTGACTTATTCTTTTTTTATAAGTGCAATAAGAGCCTTGACCAATTTAATTATATTCGGAGCCACATGGATGCATCTGGAAGCGATCGATAAATCGGTGAGAAACGTGGGAATGGCGTGGATTACGTGCATCGAGGATACTCTTTGTCTGTGCAAACAGTGTAATTGATATAAGAGCAGGAAATGAGATTTAACTTTGATTGAATTGAGGTAATTCTCCCCTTCTGTTATAGATGCAGTTAAATCGTTTTATGACATTATAGCGGTGGGCTAAACCAGAAATGACAGCTGGTGAACATCTTTCCCACCGTCGAAACATTCGGGTCATTGGTCCCACACTAACCATGTTACCGCCACCTCCCGCATTGCACGCACGTACAGCTATGCCTTTTAGACCATTACATCGAATTGAATTGCCCAACGCAAATCGCGTTCACCCACGAATTCTACAACAAAAGAGAAGCGGAATGCTCACATGCACGCACAAGACGAACAACAAAACACACGTCCATATAGACCAAACAAGCATCCCCAATACTGATCCTTAAATATGTATATCCTATTTGTCACTTCGATCTGGTTTGTCAGTCGATTTTGTACGAACTCGGTAAATTTCAAGCCCTCGCCACGCAGGGTTCATTGGCCGATATTGACGAATTGCATATTTACTATTTTTCATTGTGTAGCACATATGTGGTTAAATGGCCCATACGTACTATTCTCGATAATCTAACAAAATTTATGTTGAGTTTGTCAAAATAAGATACTCAGACATGCAGGATTTATTCGCTTGTTGTGGTTTTGGAATATCTTCCTTGAGATTCATTTCTTTAACGAATTTTGTGTACTATCACGATTGTCGGTGATAGTTGAATAAAGTTATTCCTCTTGGGTTACACCAGTGAAAAATGCTAGTCAGTAAATCATAAAACCTGGTCACTGTATGCGTCAATCACGCTTGATGTTTTCATGTATCAGTTAGCGTTGTGTGCCGTTCAACCTCACGAAACCAGACGTTACTGCCTGCATATGATGTGCGCAAGCCTCACGAAACCATTTGTGGTGTGTAAACAATCGTACATTGAGTCGAAACGAATTGATTCATACCGAACTGCATAATAGCTTTGTGAACCGCATTAGGATTGTTTGGCGAATAGTTAACGTTGAGGTCATTGATTGACATAGTGTTCCGGCTGATGATGGGTCCATTGTCTGTCACAGTGGGAACGGGAGTTCCAGCAGCTTGACGATGTGACTTTGTTCGATTCATCATCCGTGAATCAGCCACACGAGGGGCAGATTGAATGCCAGCTATGCGGCCGGGTAGCATAGAGCGATAGAACGCTTTTATTTCACTGTATCTAGTTGATTTGCTGTCGGTATGTAGCCATATTGGGTGCACCAACATAATGAGAAGATAATGGTAGCCAGGCATGAGCAGCATTTGCCATACAGTAAACATGATCTAGCCAGCCATCTCGTAGTAGGGTGAACATGATCTTCAGACCAGCTTTAGAAATCACTTCAGCATTCGTTGCTTTGTCCATTCACGATATGTTCAAGTTACGGGAAATTATCCATAAAGCATCCAGCTTCCGTCCCTGTCGTCAGTAAAGCATATAGTACGTACGCGCCATATACCATCACGTTTGTCTTCACGGTCAATTTCCGGTCTCCTCAGACACGGGAATTCAAACGGTGCAAGATGGTAGCATCTGATCAGTAATTGTCGAATACTCAAGAAACGTGACATTTTCGCTCACTCAATAATACGTTCAATGCTTCCATGACTGCTGCCATCTCCTTCACGTCTGAATCCGTTGTTAAAGCATCCGTGACAGCGTTTCATTTTTACAGATCAAATTGGATCATCCATTGTTTGAAGTGAAAATCCACCGTCAGCGCATCAGATACAGTAATTCCCATCACGATATTCCACATTAAAAACTTTGTGACAACATGAAATTAATGCCAGACTATCGACCACATAACTTTTTACACAACCTATTGTGGAGTTGTGAGTGCATTAGAGAGAGTGCTAATCAATAGTTCTCGGAAGAGATACAGAACACCCTCGGACAACACAAGAATACTAAACGCCGAAACGACCGATGGAGGCAATCACGAACCCGTAATAGTTTGAGTTTCGGAAGGATTAGATGAGAACGGCTCGAGCGAAAGCAACTCGCAGAAACATGAAATTTGTCAAAGTTCGTCAAACGCGCTCATAGTGGTTACGGCTGGACGTGAATCGGTTGGCACGAAATCGATTGACAATACAAATCCAAGTGACAACCAGGACAGACAGTGTCGTGGTTACTTGGTTTGCCTATGGAAGATAGACGTGTGTTCAGAAATTCGTAATAAACGCGTGTAGCCTGGCGGCGTTCGCTTCTGTTGTGGCCTTCGTGGGTGAACGCCATCAGCATTGGACAGGTTGACCACAGGGATTAATCGGTACGCAATTGACCAATGGGTGTGAAACGTGTCACATTGTGTCTTGAATGCCTGTGCAGAGAACTAATGGAATTTGGTCTATTCGCTGGTTGTGTTCCGCCAATAATTCGCAGAATTAAGTACGAGTGTTCTTATTCTTGCTGATGTATTCGTAATTCTACTGGATTAGAAATATATTGATTCGAGAAGTTTGTTTAATAGGCCTCATAAGCTGCCCCGTTGTCTGGTATTCTGGATTACGTATCTCCACTCGTTCTCGCGATTTGGCTTGGTTTGAACACAGCACTACAATGTGTTCCCAACAATCCTGCTGTTTTGATGAATTTATTCTTAGCATTGCGCTACTCACAAGTAGTAAAGTAATCGTGATCATCAGCGGGTCATATCCTGTTTTGTAAAAGGCACCGTGAATATTCGCTTCTCAAGTTATCTGATGAAACATGGTCCTAAAAATGCGTACACATTGACGGGCCTCTAGATTTCCGAGACACTGGCCATTTTATTTCGATTCACATATGCATAAGCGTTAGTGAGACATGTATATAAAATACCGCTACTATTTGTGAGTGCTAACCCGAAAAACAGTTTGTATGTTTATCAGGTTGCTCGTGTCTAGACATGCAGAAACCCAATAGAACCGGTAAGTTCAGTATGAGTTTCATCTCATGAAGGGGGCAAATAATGACGAGGATCTATCTATGTGTCAAGCTGATGACGATAAACGTCGTTAGACCCAGATTCATTCAAATGATTGCACCTACGTTCCCATTAAGGATATACCACATTTCATTCGAGATATAACCCATCGAGAATGAAAATTAAAATAGAAGGGTAAATACAAATCTATTCGAAGACAATCCGTTTTATACAATAACGTAGTTCTCCGGGGTCAATGTTTCGTTCACGCCGTAGGGACTCTTTTCTATGACGATTGAACTCTCGAAAGAGTTTCATGAATATTGCGCGCTGAGACTGGTAGCGGAACTGTGAAAAAATTGTGACGGCTAGTTAAAAAATGGCACAATGTCAAAATGATGAAAATAACTGTTTGGGGAGAGGGTTCATTACTCGATAGTGTCAGAATGTCAAGAGGTAGATAAGTGAAAACGAATGACAGACAGTGACTGGTGAATCCGTGATCTCCTTATGCCACTTCAGAGCTCCACCAACTTTTATCCGGATTGAATATAGCGCTTTACAAGTGGTCAAGACGAAGCTCTTACAAAGCCAATGAAGAACGGTAGCCAATAAAACGTAACGTGTGATCCATTGCAGCTTACAAAAGAATGGCATAAAACTGAGATTTACAAAACTGCAATGCGACGTTTTACAGATGTACGGGTGAGCAGTAACAATTGCGGTGGACTATGGCGCTTTGCCTGGCTTTTGGCTTGAGATTTAATAAGTACAGATATATCAAAACTACGAATCTTTAAACGCACGTCTCGCTTTTCGTGACAAACCAAACATTTGTTCCGCTATCTATTACCCAGAAATAATCAACAATAGATAGGGAAATCTTTCATGGGCGGCAATCAGGAGACATCATAGCCAAAAAAGAATAAGAGCAGTAAAAACAAAGAAATCCGTGCAGGATATCGATGCTTAAAAAGGTAGTAAGATAATATCGCTCGGATATGCAATCGTGTAATACTTTTGTGTGCTACCGTGCTACATTAATTTGACACGGTAGTGAGCTGGATGTGGAAACACACCGGAGTCTCAATGTCATTTTCTACGTTTGTTTTTGTTTCCAATAGTTTTCTAGGCCTGGGCGACGACAGCATCCTAGCCCACGTGCAGTCTCTGATTGTGCAGCACTAAGCATGGATCAGGCCTGTGAATTCATACATGAATGGAAAAGATTGAAAAATGATTAAAAGCTGTAATAAAACATTGTGACCCAATTAATCTGTGATATACTCCAAGGTATAATCAACTTATTCGCATTCCACCTGATGATGATTTGAATAAACCTTTGAAAGAGATGGTTCCAAAGTTGACATTGCCGAAATGATTATTGGGATAAGCCTTTACTTCGAACCCTAGTGCGTGATCAAGCACAACTATTTCAACTGACACAAAAGCGAAAATGGATGACTGGGGACTGAAAACAGTTTGCCTGGGGTAAGTGAAGCTCACAAGTTCATGAAGGCGGTTAACACGGGGAAGGAAAGCTATTATTTAAAACTTCCACTGCTTTGTATGGATGAATGAAATCAAAACCTGGTTCGAGCAAAGTGCCACACAGTCAAAGACTGCACGTGGGTTAAGATACTGTCAGGTTGCCCAGGCCTAGAGAGATACAGGAAAGGAAAATAGCAATCGCAGTGAGACTATATGTATTCGCACGCAGCTCACTACCGGTGGCAAATCAACTTAGCACGGTGTTAGCTGTACAGCACAGAGGTGATGCATGATTGCACACCCACTGTCTGATGGCCATAACCAATCGTGAAAATAGTTCCAGAAGCCAACTCCCGGAAGAAAAGATCAGAAGCATGAGTTCCCGTTAAGCAGCTGGTTGTTGTATTCAAATTGGTCATGACAACTCCCGTGATGACATTGTTTATTAGACATATCAGCCTAGCTGTTATATTGGCTTCAATGGTATCGTAGTATATGGGCAACAGCTACTTCCCCATACTGAACAGCCCTGGCGTACAGCTCAGCGGACTGAGTATATTTCATTCGTTCTTAGTAGCACGGGGAGCAGTAGATAGTAGATGGTTCGGGTATCGTAGAGATAAGCGCTTGGAGCAGCTTTCGATGGTGAGAGATATTTTTGCTGCCCGTCCTGAGCTGAGCAGCAATCAGTCAGTTTTACCACGCTCTGCCATCTCCATCACGTGTATCGTAATCAACCCAAAACAAAACTGTAATGTTCAACACCAGCGAAATACATGGCTAAAGGGAGATCAATTCTAAAACTGATAATCTGGAACGCCCGCTCCATGATTCATGAAATTCGTGACGCCGTCATGAACATCGGAACCGTAAGAAAAACAGCGCTCATTAACAACGAGTTTAGGTGGTCCAACATCAACGCGTGTGGCTTGCAAGAGTGGTTGTTATTAGACACTGGTATCCTAAAAGTGAAATACTACGCATTCTTTCGGAATAGAAAGGGCTCTCATTAGTGCAACCAAGTAGCAGTGGAAGCGTTGCCTACTATTATCAGTTTCTTCACCTAAATATCGTGACAGTATTTCAGCCCGCTTTAAGTCTACAATTTCGCGGCAATTTGGCCGTATTCTAGTTACTGATTTCATACATACATGTATGACACCAATAAATCTGCAGGAAAGTTTCAGCAAGCGGCAGGTCCTTCTAAGGTTGTGGAGAGCAAAGTTGTTGATCGTCCGGCAAAATAACTTTAGAAAAAGATGCCAATTAATACGCTATACACAGCGACGTCATAGGATTTACACAGAGCAATACAGTGGAACCCACCTACAACGAATTCTTGGGTTGAACGAACACACCATGATTTCCCAAATAAATTCCTTCTTTGTAAGCCTATTTAAAACATTCGTACAACGAATTTGTTCGTTACGAATCTCGCCTTTTACTAATACTGTACACGTTCCGAACAGCTATGTTTGTTCAATAAAGTTCATACATACAACGAACTCGCTTTGTCTTGCCTTTAACACACAACGCTCCGTCAAGAGTGGCCTGCAGTGCGCTAAGAATAGAACTGACACACACAGCTTGGCGAGACACAGGCAGCCTGGCCTACAGTGTGCTAACTGACTCGCACGCACGCACAAGAAAATCACGTGAATTGTCTGTGACTGGTAGCTCCGTCTGTGAAAGATGCCAGAAGTGCTCTTGATCTCTGCAGGAGATTTTTAGGATAGAAGGAAGAGACGTCGAAAGAGAACTTGAATTTGTGGAGAGAGAGATCGAGGCGGTGGCGAAGTCAAAACTTAAACAAAAGAGCATCGCCAGCTACTTCATGAAAGCGTGAGATTGGACTGTCAGTGTGTGTGCAAGATGTTTTTACTGCTTCGTTTTAGAATAAATTTACTATTATTAACATGAACTTGGATTTAATGTTGTGATCTGGTGCTGTGGCATCATCTAATCATCAAATGGATTACACGCATGCAGAAACACACAAAGGTAAGACATTCTTCACTTGTTTACACGTGTACAGAAAAACGGCGGCAAAATCACGTGTCTGACAATGCGTTTTACTTACAACGAATTCCGCTTTTAACGAACATTTTACTCTCCCCCCAGAAATTCGTTGTACCCGGGTTCCACTGTATCTTCCAAATTGTATTTTCTGATTGAGAATTTAACTCGACAATTGCTTATCAAAAAGTAGCATACAGCTGAAAAATTCAGCATCGTACACGAGAAACGCAAAAAACGGCGTGAAATCACAGTGACGAACGGAAAAACTGTGAATATTACTGAGTCGCCTTGCCTCGATTTACAGTCGAAGTAGCAGCGTTAATATATGAGTTGATGTATGAAAGCGCAAAACTGAATCCAGGTAAAGTGGCACAGAGTCAGAGACTGTGCGTGAGTTGAGATGCTTTCAGTTTACTCAGGCCTAGATAGATTCAAGATGAGAAAATGGAAAACAGGATGAAAAAATGAGACTCCAATGTGTTTTCAAATGCAGCTCAGTACCTATGGCAAACCAATAGGACGAAAATTTCAAGGTTTTGCAGATTTGTAGATTTCACGCCTGCAGCGTAGCATAGTAAGAGCCTGCACGATATATGTGCTCAGGTTGAAGGGCTAGATTTAGACCTCATACGAAAAGGTTAAAAGTATAATATAATAACAAAATCGAGTGCGAAAAACTGAAGTGTTAAACCTACACTAAGTTGCCTGATGAAATACTGGTATATTTAGATGAGACATGTATTCGACATAACTTACACGTTCGCGATCAGTAGCATCGGCTCCAAAGAGATGTTGCTCAATATCCATGCTTAGATTCTTGTATTAAACTAGTGAATTATCTAAAACAAACGTAAAATGTGAATAGCACAGTTTCTAAAAGTAACAAGGAAGCCATCAGTGAGTATCGCATGCTTAACCGCTAAACAATCATGACAAAATAAAATCGTAACAGATGGGAATTGGAAAACTAGAATCCATGAAAGAGTAGGAACGAAAAACTGCGAGATGGTTCAACCTCAAATGAAACATGGATTCAACCAAGTTTCTTGAACGAGTAGAGCGACATGAACGCGACAGGTTTCTTGTGGTTTTCACTGCCATGCATCATAACAATCCACGTGGCTACATACAGAATTAGGCAAACACACCGGGATGCTTAACAATCCTGGGGCTAGCAGTCAAACTATCAATGGATGCATGCCATCATCGCTTAAACACGTTAGCTGCAAAATGTCGAAGGTAGGCTCAACAATTACTGACTTGGAAGGCAAATTCACACTTGATAACTCATTTCCATTTCAGCTGTTCTACTCGGATTCTAGACAAGTGAAGCGTTATCTCTCTCGCAATCGTATCGTTCTACCTGTTTGCTGTGATTTCTTACTTGGGGATTAAAATTAAATCGTATAGAACATTAGAATCGCAAATAGACTGGTTCAGTCGGACGCACGAGTGATTCGGTATGGGAGTTTATTGTAGGTGTGCAAAAGCGCCCATGCCGACTATAACATAACCTACGTTCGGAGGTTACCCATCTAACACCAACCCTTTGAGTTCTTCACTAGTATGAACGTTGCCCTCGATCGATTTGCATGTGAGCAGCTGGTTTCCGAACACGATCAGTCCATTTTCGTGGAGTACAAAGATTTTGTAGGTCTTGCGTTTCCGGAGCGGTAGCAACATTTGTAGGTGGTCGTAATTCGAATGTATTGAGGGGAATGCCGAGTGCAACATTGTTTCTAGGGCTGTTCGTCGTAGGCAAATTCGAGGGTGATAATTGGTTGGTATAGCAAACCCAGACTGAAGACTGAACGTCGACGTCGTAGGTTACAATACCGAAACGGCGCAAAATACGACCTTGTGTCCATTTCTCAACACCTCCAAGATGGTCCTTTGCCAGTACGACCTGACCATGAGAAAACACTCGTTTGTTGCATTGACGACGATGGAATCATTGTTGCATCACAGTGTTCCTGGTGATAGTTTATTGCGCGACTGGATATATTGCATAAAATGGTAGATGTAACTTTCTGTTCAATAAAGTTTCCGCTGGAAAACAGCTATTTGGAAAGTTTGAGTTTGGAGTGGATCTATAGTTAAACAGAAGTGTTTTTATGCTTTCTAGTATGTATGTATGAAATCACAAGCCTGATCCAGGCAGTGCCACACAATCAACGACTGCACGTGGGCTAAGATACTGTCAGGTTGCCCAGGACTAGACAGATAAATGAAAATATGAGTGAGACTCCAGCGTGTTTCAGCATGCAGTTCTCTACCGGTGGCACACAAATTTAACAAGGTGTTAGCTGTACAGCACAAAAAGTACTGCACGATTGCACATCTGTGTTTGTTTGTAGCATACTTTCGGTATACCTTTGACGAAACTCTTCTTATTTACATGTCAGCTATTGCACACTCATTCTTCAAATAATAAAGCGTTGCTTACTCCAAACAAAACCCGCTTCCTTTTCAACTTAATTCGGATCGTATATAGAACGTTACATTGTCCATTTAAAGTACGCTGAAACCTCGATACCTAAGTTACGAAATTTAGTCGTCCCAGTATACCTTCTGGTCCAGAAACCTTGAGTTTCTTAACGACCTTAGACAAGAGATCGTTTTTTGTAACGTCAACTGGTAAATCCCATGTCGCAGACCACGTGATGACCTTTTCAACATCCTCAAGAAGATACTGTCCATTAAGTGATCCGATAAACTTGACATCATCCGCCAAAATATATCAGGCACTTGAGCGACGCTGCCAAGTCATCGATGAAAATGAGTCAACCAAGAACTCCGCTAACAACTATCACTTTCGGAGATTACATACCACCTATCCTGACACGAAAGTATCTATATACAAGAATTCTATTATCCAGTTTATCAAAGGACCACCGATACCTATAAACCCAAGTTTAGCTGCAAGCAATTTGTGATTTGCCGCATCAAAGGCCTTACAAAATTCCAAGTAACAATCTTTAACCCGTTGGCCTCTTGGTGACCTCATTAAGAAAACACGAGAGATAGCAACGTCACAACCCTTGAGTGCACTTGGTCTATCACACCTGGTAGGGTCTCCTTTCCTCTGCGTTTAGAAAAAGCTCTCTTATATGTGTCAATGAAACGTTCTGCCTGTCCGTTGGATTCCGGGTGATATGTATGTATGTATGAAATCACAAGCCTGATCCAGGCAAAGTGCCGCACAGTTAAAGACTGCACGTGGGCTAAGATACTGGGTGATGAGGCGGTGGACGGATGTGTTTTATGTTATTGAGCTGACAGAAGTCGGCAAAAATTCCAGAGGTAAAAGCAGCACCATTATCTGACACCAAAACGACTGAAAGCATGACGGAGTTTCATGATGGTGGCATCCGATGTTTTACGGTCAATGGAAAATATTTCGGGCCATTTGCTGTAGGAATCGACAAGGATTAAGTACTGTTGATCAGCTATTGGTCCGGAAAAGTCGATATTCAAACGTAGCCAGAGAGATTGAGGTGGAAGCCAAGAAAAAAATTCTGATTTAAGAGATTTAGCTGACAATTGACACGTTGATCCAATCCAGGCAAAAGCTGGAAGAAACGATCGGGTGGCCAGTCCATGACGTGGCGCTTTACAATGAAGAAACTCACCGTAGCGCTAGGCTTATTTGGGCGTATTCGTTTTCCTGGGTGGGGTCCAAAAGCTCCACCTAATAGTTGGCTGGAAACCTTACGATATACGGCTGCAAACCGAAGTCAGTGGCGCCAGTGTATGTTGTTATGTGTCCTCATCTCTCATCTAGTATATTAAAATTATATTAAATTTGATGTACCAAAAACAAAATGGCATGCAGTGAAACTACAAAAACAAGCTGCTTTTTGCGCATTTGCTTTTGCATATTCCGCTTGCCTGCTTTCCATTTTCACGTGCTTGCTTATCTGCTTTTCTTGCGTCATATTGCTTTAAACTTTGTCTGGCTCAAGACTTGTGCTTCGTAATGATGATGATGATGAATAAACATAACGTCGTGCTAGCGCCTTTATGTGATTAATACCTGGATGTCCATATTGAAACTGAGCAAAAAAATTTTGCTGCAATTCGCAAGCTGCGGATAAGATGATTGAAGCTAGGAATAGCGACCAAATCATGGGAATTTCAACACCCAGCATCCCTCAATATTCTTTTACAGAATTTAAAGAACAAGTCGCCAAATTGACGCTTGTGATAAATTCACTTTTATCGAAATCTCGCAACCGAGCCCTTTCAAAATCTCCAAGACTTGGGCGCGTGTTGGTTTCACAAAAGATATGGGGATAAAGCCTCCAAGTGCACTTCCTCGTGCAATTTAGCTCAAAAACCGTCAAACTTTCGGGCCAGCCAGTAACGGCGACGACTGTAGCCGCCTCACCAAATCCGAGTCGCCTTTTCTACGTTACAGACAAACCGAGTGGTCTACGTTTCCTAGTAGATACTGGAGCTGAAATTAGCGTCACACCTCCGTCATACTCGCTTCGGCGGTATGTATATATGGAAGCACCAGCGGTACAAGTACAAACAAACAGAACACCATTTAGTTTACGTGCAGTCTCTGACAGTGCGGCACTTTGCCTGGATCATGCTTGTGCTTTCATACCATACCATACCTCCAGCAACAAGTTCTTCAAAACCGTCGTCCTACACGCTTCAGGTGGCAAATGGCACTCGTATTAACACTTACGGCCAACGCTTTAACCCTCAATTTAGGACTGAGACGCAGATTCCCCTCGGTGCTTATCATCGCTGTGGTTAACTGCCTCATAATCCGTATCGACTTTTGTCTCACTTCGGTCTAACTGTCGAAGTAAAACAGCGGAGACTGGTGGATACGACAACCTCTTTCCAAATGTCAGGCATAAGTTCAGTTGGCACAGGACTGTAAATGGTTGATAAGCCAATCGAGCGTTCAGATTTTCTGTCGGTGGAAATCTTCAAAGGAGCTCCAACTATTGCAAAAGTTGGTTCACTGTTATTTGGGATCGTCGTCGTATGCAATGATACGTCAGGTTTTCCACGTATGAAAGCACAAGCCTGATCCAGGCAAAGTGCCGAACAGTCAGAGACTGCACGTGGGCCAAGATACTGTCAGGTTGCCCAGGCCTAGACAGATATGAGGGGGAAATAGAAATAGAAGTAAGACTCCAGCGTGTTTCAGCTTGCAGCTCACTACCGTTGGCCAATAAATTTAGCACGATGTTAGTTGTACAGCACGGAAATGCTGCACAATTGCACATTCGTGCTGAGGTTTTCCGCGCCGTCCTTCGGTCCCAGTATTTGTAGCTGCGACTTGGAAAAACGGAAAGGGTTTCTCTTCACCAAGCCGGTGAGAGAGGTTAGCTATGGAAAATTGGTACGTACATTTAAGACATGACATTTAAAACGAGGCATTACATAATTGGGTTGGTTTTTAAATCGTGGTAAAGACCGTATAAATTTAAAATGAACAAAAAATTACCAATTCTGTCGACAGGCGACCTGCATATTCAGGGAAAAATGTCTGGGAAAAGCTCATGCCACAAGGCATCCAAACG
>JACCGJ010013642.1:0-30076 GCA_013407085.1 Atriophallophorus winterbourni | reverse complement strand
ACAGTTAGAACAATACAATAGCAGTTTTCGCTGTTTTGTTTTTGGATGGATTATAGTGAAATGCGAATAAAAATTTATAAAAAAAACCATTGTTATGCTGAATTCATCGATGTGATCAGCAATTTACAGTTAATTGTGGAAATATTGTGGATATATATATATATATATATATATATATATATTGACGCTGTTAACGAATTTGGCAATTGTCACACCGATACAACTGTAAGTAATCTTTTTTATTTTGGTGCTGACATCCCCATCCCCTACAAACCACTACCGGTTTCTTGCTGTTTGCTGTCATCAGGTGGAGACAGTAAGATTAGGTTCAGTGAGAAAGTAATCTCAATTCTCTAATTCAGGGAATGAAAATGGTTGAGGAATGTGATATCGGCCATATGCTTCTTGAGCGACATGAAAGCCGATTGGCCTTCGTCCGTTAAAAATAACGTCTTAGCGTTACCACGAAATATATCACTTAATTGCTGAGAGTCGCGCGCGCATTGTGGGATAAAACGGCAGTGAAAGTTTACCAGTCCAAGAAGTCATCGAAGTTCCTTTAAGGTGGTGGGCTCTGGAAAGTATAGGAATACCATAAGCCGAGAGTTTTAGACCACGGAAATCGACTGCTGTCTGATTGAAACTGCACTTTGTCGCGTCGATCGTAACCCCATGAGTGGACAAACGATCAAATATAGCAGCAAGAGGACGAACGTGGTCGTCCGTAGAGGAGCAAGCGATCAGTACGTCGTCAAGGTAAAGGTACGCGAAATCAAGGCCTCGGCAAACCTGGTCCATAATTCGCTGGAAGGTTTGAGTCAACGGTAATCCCCACAGGGGGGCCAATCGTTTGGGGTTTTTCGGGGAAATATGTAGAGAAGAAAACCAGTGGCTACTAGATGGCCGTATAATGCCTAATTCCACTATGTGCTGGAACAGTTTGCTCACGATCTGAATCTTCGCTGGCGGTAATCGCTTCGGTTTTCCGTAAACCGGGGGAACTCTGATGGCGATGTGGTTTTCTACTGGTATAATAACCGCCGGCAGTGCAGTGGATGACAATGGGAACAAATACGGTTATTTCGCGAACTACGTGGTATAGCAGCGTTCTATTTCGCCAAAATTGAACACACGGGAAATCCTTGCATCTCTGCTTGGGGTACAAAAAGCTTTAAGAAGAGTAGTCCCATCTATCAGCTGTGAGCGGCGAGAATAATCGGGAATGTCAAACAAGTGTAGTAAATCAACGCCTAGGATCGAAAATTGTACCGCAGCGATCGTAAAAATCCAGCGGAATTCACGAAGTAAACCTAAATCAAGCATCAACGTGCGTTTACCGTAAATTGTGATAATCGATCCATTAGCCGCCCTTAAGTGTTTGCTCATTGGATTCGATGTCGCGCAGGTGTCTACCGCCAGTAAACATTCTTCTGCTCCAGTGTGTACCAGAAAACGTAGACATGTGGACTTATCCTGGATAAAGAAAAGATGACTTAATCTCTTCGGGTCGACGAAAGTAGTCGTCATTAGTTGTCCGACGGAGATTCATGAAGGCGATGTGTGATAGGTTTAATGCAACGCCGCGCATTATCGCTGTATTTCCAATGGATCCAGCAACCAGGTGACCAAGCGAGCGTTGGCGTGATCGGGAGTGTGATCGTGATTTACTGTTGAGTGTGAGGTTTTGTAACTGATTGCGCAAATCTGCAACCTCAGACAGTAGATCCTTATTGCTGACTTCCACTGGATTACCCTGTGTATGTGATCGTCCGGTTGTTACCGTGGAAATATGCGCATCTATATAGGAACGGACACATTCAGCGATTTCTTTTAGTAATTACTCGTCCAGGTGCGATGACCCTAACATTCCGAATAATGGTTGTTGTTGTTGGCTTATTTTGATCGACGTCGACTATTGATGTACATCACAAGCGCTCTTCAGTGTTTCTGATGTCTAAGCAGTCCAATTTGGGTAAGAATCTTTCCCACAGCGCTCACATAGACAGGTAAGGCTAAGTCGATGGATGTCAGTTTCATGCTGACAGCGTGACCTACGTTCACTAACCGAGAGCAGTATCTGCTCTCCTACAGCTTGTAGATGACGTATTACACAGTGCCTCCAAGGTGAGCGGTCAAAAGCAAGTTTTTCTTAACTCGTTTGTCCAATCTCCACAGCTTTCATATCTATCTTTTTTAAACGCCTTTGTAGCGCGAATATTGCATAATGGTCGACTTCCGCATTTTAACTCACCATAGAGTAGAGCTTTTGGAATTCCACCTTATTTCATTCTGTGCATATAACTCAGCTATTGTAGTTGACGCTTTCGTAGTAGGGTGAACATTCTCTGTAGATCATATTTAGAAGGCACTTGTGCATTCGGTACCGATATATTTTCAGGATAAAGCGGACGCTCCTTCTTCTTCTTTTTGATAGATGACAGGGGGTCAAGCCCTCGTAATCCGCATCTCTTTAAATCAGCAACATAGTCAAGGAGAACCTCAGTTGAAAAATCCTGTCCAGTGTTTTACATCTTCGCCGTTATTTCAGGCATTACCTTATCCACTAGTTGCTTGAATTGTTTTTCAAATATTGCTGAAATAACCTCTTTCGAAAGCGCATTCCACCAGTCAACAATTCTTGTTGAGAGCGTGAATCCATGTGATAGTCGTAGTGTCCTTCACTTTTGAAAATTTAGAGCATTGCCACGGTTTCTTAAGTCCGCCACGAGATGAAAAACTCGGGCAGCTCTTCACCATAAGCTCGCAGTATTATGCTACCTGTTAGCAGCAGGTTGTAGCACATGCGCCAAATACTGAGCGACATGAGAGTTGAGGCGTTGAACTCTCTCCACATCAGCAATTGATTTCAATTCTTCTACTTTTTACGTCGCCCGCCTTTGCACTTTTCTCACTGGTCACGTTCATCTTTAGTTTGTGGATAGGTGGCTGACAAACCATTTCCAAACCTGGTCTCACGTATGTGGAAAAAAGAATGCGATACATTTGTGGAGAACGACCGACTAATTGACCAACATGTGCAGTTTGCAGCAGCAGCTATTCTGTTCGTGTCCTCCTTGGATTTATGCGACCGAGTCAGAATTGTACCCAGGTTTCGTTCAATATCAACCCATTTCAGTTGATGAACCCCGAGGAAGTACACACCTTTAGGCGTGCTTGGCCCCAAAATCATTACAGCGCATTTCTGTCGGTTTACAGGAAGCTGCCATTTTACCTTCCAATTAAGCAATTTGTTTAATTCGTTCTGGAAAACTGTATTCTCAGCAGAAGAGCTTACTGTACCCCAAACTTTCAGATCATACCCAAAAAGTAGAGAATTCAGATTTAATGAGTCGGGGAGGTCATTAACATATACTTTGAAAAGTAACGGGCCGAGAACAGATCCTTGCGGAACCCCGGAAGTTGGACGTGTAACCTGCGATTTAACTCCGTTAACCTCGACCTGTGTATAACGGTCAACAAGGAAGTCTTCAATCCAAGTTCGAACAGGTCCCTTTACACCACGAGCACAAACTTTAGCAATAGACATTGAAATGGAACACGGTCAAAAGCCTTACTGAAGTCAACGAAGGCAGTGACTACCGGATGGCCCAGATCAAGTTCAGCACACCAGTGCTCGCGAGCAGTGATGAGATTGGATGCGCATGCTCGTCTTTGTGTAAAATGATGCTGGGCAGATGTTAGCTGACTGGTTGTAAAAAGAAAATCTTCTATCTGGTTTTTTCACCGATCGTTCCATAGTCTTCCCAACTACCGAAGTGAGGGTAACCGGTCGGTATTTAGCTGGATCACATTGTTTAACTGCCAATATACATCGGTTTGACAATGCCGTACTTCCAATCTTGTGGTAAACTTAAACACCACAGGGATAAACTGAAGATACGCGCCAGTAGTTTGTGTATGATACCCGACAATACCTTTAAAAGCATTTGGTGTATTCCGACCAGACCAGGGGCTGAGTGTACATCGCGTCGTTCAAGTAAATACAGCACCATCTCTGGCAAGATCAAGATATCCGGCATTTTGGCGCTACTCTCATGAAGCAGAGGAATTGGAAACGTCTCCTCTGTGTAAACCAAACCGTACTGAGCGGCGAGAAGAACTGCTTCACGTTCATCCTCTTGTTCAGCAGAACCCCCCATAGATCCCAAGCAAGGTCTTTCGTTCTAGGTCTAATGTACGCAAACAAGCGTTTCGGCACCGAATAAGCTTCATCCACCAAACGAGTTTCATAGTTCTGCCGTTTTTCTCTTTTATATTGGTGCACGTGCTGCGAATAACTCTGTAGGTTACATAGTCATCTGTGCATTCACTAGAACAAAACTTCCGCCATAACCACTTTATTTCCTTCATGTATTTACGAATAAATTTATCAAACCACAGCGGCTCTTAGTGGGGGATCTTCCATACATCAACGGTGCAGGATTTCCAAGCGATCTGATTTTACACAAATAGTCCAACCAACAGGTATCAACATTCGTAGATGAAGGGAGTGACTAGTCAATCGAGTCTGCAGACGTGATTAGACTCTTTGTGTCTAATTTCCAGTAGTTTCTCCGGGCATACGTACGTATTCTTGGTTGAAGACCTCGATTCCCAACGAATTATAAAGAACAGTGATCGCTGCAACCAATAGAGGTTTCGATCGACAGATTAGTAACATCGGAAAATCTGGGTGTTGCCAGCAAATCCAATATCAAAGGAACTTGTCCGGCACATATCCTAGTAGGATCGTTTACATTCTGCACGAAATTCAGCTCCAAAATCGTATCTAGGACTTCTTATTGGAACGGTTCACCCCTGGAAACAAAATCCGCCCATTTATATCGGGATCTTTCACATCTGCAAGAACGATACGGTCGCTAGGAATACCATACCGAAACTCTTGTCATCTCTCCCAGCATCGGAACGTTAATTCGAAATTCGGATACTTATTTGTTGCATAACGATTTGACGACACCTGCGTATTGACTCATGGTAACTATACAACTTGACTATACCTGACATTACATGTTTATTTTATACCTATTTCCTGAATGTATATTTACTATGATATGGTAATTGTGAAGCTATGTGCTTTTTGTAACCATAAATTCTTGAATCTTGAATCTTGAATCTTGATTTGAGAACATAACACATGAACGTAAGCGCCATGTGAGTGGTAAATGAGCTCAAGTGATGCAGCCCAAAATCTAGACTTCACCGTACACCAGATGCTTTCGAATTTCCAGCATCATGTTTAAACCTTTCCAATATTTCCACAATCATGTGCTGTTTAAAGTATACGGCAACGCCACCGCCAGACCTCGAAGCTACTCTGTCACTTCTGAAAAACGTATAGTGTGGTAGCGTGCACTCCATTTTTGATATATCAATTGTTAGCCACGATTCAGTAACAGCAATTATATCTGGCTTTCGCCGACAGACAATTTCATTATCCACGTCAAGTTTCTTGCGTAGAAACCTCGCATTCAAAAGCAAGAATTGAAATGTCTTCACAGAAGGATTAACTGGGTATGATTGACAGTGGCTACTAACGAATGTGCAACTTCCACCTCACTACCCGAAAATCCACAATATGGAGATCTACCTCGCTAGCTTCTCTACGTGCTCGCAATTCTTGGGTGGCTGTTTTCATTTTAATTCTATCCTCAGGAGACAGGTCACGTATTATCTTGAACGGCTCACCCTTAAGACGATGAACGCGTCTTAGTACCGTCTGGACATGCTCATCAGAAGCTAAAACAATTTTTAGCGTCCACAGTTTATCCTCCTCCTTTATCCGGCCTAGTCGGAATGCAGAAATGATGGTAACTCCTTCCTCCCCTAGATTAAATTGCTTTTAATAAGTGAATTGTGGGAAAGTGTGCTCTTACTGTAAACGTATCCCAGCCGTGTCCTCGGTTTGCTCGCGAGCATTCACCATAATAAGGCATCGCTTCCGAGAATCCAAATGTGGTTCCTTTGAGACTGAAGATTCAAAAGCATTTTCAGTAGTAGGCACGTCTTTTTCTAAATTTAACTGAGCCTTTATTTTACTCAATTATTGTGACAAGATTGCATAGCCCGGATCACTAGGTAGAGCCTTCGACGTCACATCTGCATAAGTTTTATTCCTTCCTGACTGTTGAGCAATCGGTGTTGAAGGCGAGCAAACGTCGAGTTCATGCACGTTCAATGTATCATCGGTACTAATACCATTTTGTAAACGGATTGTCGTCGAGGAAGCGAATGGTACGCAAACTTGCTCCACAGATAAGGGTGTCTGTCCTCAGCTGAGGTCGAGTCAATATTTATATCTCCTCCATCGAGCACTTCAGTTTATTCATTCGCTTGTTTTCTAGCTCGCAAGTACTCAGCTTCAAGTTGACACGGCTTCTGCTAAGACCTCTGAAGGTATTGATGTGAGTATTGTAAATAGTGGCTCACCCTCGAAAAAGGATAACCACCACACATCTTGTGTACAGCAAGTTTGCGTGCAATCTGGAGATGTACGCACCTTTGCGGAAGTGGCTTCCTGTCTTTACTCGGTTCCAAAGACGAAATTAGTTTTGCCGGTGAAACGAACGTTCTTGAGGCCAAAGAGGTCCAGGAACCATCAAAGCTAGATAGAACTATAAAGAAGAAACACCAGAGCTTTACGACTGTTGAGAGTAGACAATCCTACGTCATTCTTCACAATGCCGGTATGGCTGAGAGTATATGGTGCCGTATAAGGACTGCAGCTTCATTTGCCAGGATGGGTGTCGTTTGTCGTTCTCCCAATACTCAGGCAAATACTCTGATATCACAGATATGTCAGTATGGTAGATCCTCACACTGCTTGATTATGGGGGATTTCAATGCTCCTAGTATTGATTGGACTTCGCTAGATGAAGGTTCTGGGTCATTCGAGCGGGACTTATTGGACGCTGTGGTTGATGTGGGCCTCGTGCAGCACGTTTCCCATCCGACCAGAGTAGGCCCTACTGGGTGTGAGTCCATTTTGGACTTGGTATTCACTCCCACGCAGTCCGATATTACTCAGCTTCGGACTGAAGCTCCATTAGGCTGCAGTGACCATGCCACCTTAAGTTTTATGTGGAAACGCAACACTGGCTGGGTACCAGATCCAATTCCCAGAAGGAATTTTTGGAAGGCAGACGCGGGTAGGTTACGGGATGTTGCTTCATCTCTCGATTGGTCTTTCGATCAAGCAGCTGATGTTGAAGATTGTTGGCTGGTGATCCGTAATAACATTTTGACAGTTATTGAGGTGGCTGTTCCGTTGTCCACACGTCGTCGTAAGGCGAAAGGTCCACCTTGGTTTGATAAGGAGATAAGGAAACTTTTGCGGCAACGTCAAAAGCTCTGGTCGATATTCGTAAGTCGGAAAAACGCCACTGACTATGACAATTATCGGCAAGCTAGAAACCTTTGTACGGCATTAAAACGCAGAAAACGTATGTTGTACGAGCAGCGATTGGTTGACGAGTCTACTTGTGCACCAAAACGGCTATTCGCATACATTCGACGCCGCACAAAGGCGTCGCCATATATTCCTAATTTGATAGATACTAATGGGGTAGACATTACTGAGGATGGTTTGAAAGCTGAAGCCATGGCTAAGCAGTATGTCTCCGTGTACTGTCTGGAAGACAGTGATCCTCCTTCTGTCTCTAATAACAGTGAGGTGCTGTCTGATCTTGATGTAGATTTAGAGACTGTTAGATACACAATCCGCACCAGGACCAGACGGTATTCATCCGTTGATTTTACGAGCACTATCAGAAGTGTTGTGCGTTCCCCTGACCAGGTTGTTTACAAAATCTGTAACATTAGGGGTCTTGCCACAAGAATGGAAACAGGGCATTATTAAACCTATGTATAAGAGTGGGGACCCTAGTAGTCCCGCTAATTACAGGCCGGTCACATTGACTTCTGTGATCGGTAAAATTTCAGAGAAGCTGATCAAAAGGAAATTAGAACACTTTCTTTTGGAATGTGGGCGTTGGTGTCCACAACAACATGGATTCACCAAAAATCGCTCATGCGTAAGTAATCTGCTTCTGGCGCGAGAAAGTTGGTGTGCTTTGACTGATTCTGTTCAAGCGGTCGATGTCATTTTTATCGACTTTAGTAAGGCGCTTGACTGCGTGCCCCACCGCCGATTGCTAGTCAAGCTCGAGGGTTAGGATATTCAAGGTTGTCTACTTAAATGGATCGAGGCATTCATCTCAGGGCGGTTAAACCGTGTAGAGGTGAATGGAGTTTTGTCTTCAGAGATGATAGCAGGCTCCGGAGTGCCGCAGGGATCTGTCCTTGGTGTAACGATCAATGTCGTTAGTTAACGCGTAGATCCCCCGTCCCTAGTTCGACAAATTCAGAACCACGATTTGGGTTTACTACGGTACTGTAATTAATGACAGTTACAATAATAATGGTATACAAACCTCAATTATATCGGAACGCACCGGTACAATGGAGTCAAAACTCCAGCAATAATAGATTCAATGAAAATGACGACCTGACGCATAAAAACTAGAAATAGTTAATTTACCAATGTTGTCGTCCAAATTTCCGTATCAAACAACAAATGACACACAAATTGGTGTCCAAATTGAAACAATAAAATGAGCCCAAATACCACGTGCAAAAATATGTGGAATTTAATGGCAGCCAAGCAAAATCAATTAGTTCAACAAAACAAAAAAATGTGTACAAGTGGATCGAACAGTATCAAAAATGTATACACAAATAGGTAAAACCGTGAAGAATTAAGAAAAAATCAATTTGTTTAAATAGAAAAATAAGAAGGAATTTTACACAAATTTCTTGTCATTTACACCGCCCGCCAAATTCCTTCTAGAGCTAACTTCTGAATGAACAAACTGATTGGTTCCACCTTCCTAACTACCCGACCCTGAATAAAGCAGAATGGCAATGACTCTATTTAGTGGCGAGTCACACACGCCACGTCGCATCGCCATCATTGGACACATGTGGCTTTTTATAGGGAAATAGTTTGCCGGACTAAGACCCACCACGTCCTCAGGTTCTGCCGTTCTCCCTTTAAGAAGTTTGAGCTAGCCCTATCTGCGCCGCCACGCCAGACTCCGAGCATTCCTCTTCTTGTGCTCCTTCCAGCAGACAAATTTTCCGTATATCGCGTGTTACCAAACCATTTTTTGAGCGAAACAACAACAGTCCTGACCAGATCATCTTGAGTTGCCGGTCTGGCATCTAACCGTTTACAGGTTAAGCATTTCGCGAGTGCTCGCTTCACGCATGATAGCCCACTGATCGGCCAAAATTTCCTGCGCAGGACGCTGAGGGTATGCGCTGGCCCAGAATGTCCTTCGAGCAGATGAACATCAAAAATCAATAGGTCAGTAACATTATGCCTTTTAGGAATTATAATGGGATGAATGCTTTCATCTGCAAGATCAGAATGCCTCAATCGACCACCAACATTCCAAATACCTTGATCAATAAATGGGCGTAACTTCTTCGATGATGACAAATTGAACTCGCAGGGCTCACTTAGCGCCTTATCACCAAATACATTCCGCTGCGTCAATCGAATAATTTCTGCTTCGGCATTTCGGAATTCGTCTAATCCGATCTTGCCTCCCGATAAAGATCCATTGGAACAATGACCAAACATGATAATAACATAACGCTTGAAACGGATCAGCCATGCAATCGAGCGTACAAGCCGTTTCCAACTAGAGAATCGACGAAGAATGACGTCTATTCCACGCTCTGGCTCAACCGAAGTAATATTACAATTGACACGCTTAAATTCAATTCGTTCGCTGCATTGTGGATCAACTACTTCAGGCCACATATCAATGGTTTGTTTCAGGAAGTCGGGGCCGTTCAACCAAAATTCCAATCGAGACAATTCCATAACACCTCTGGAGGTCAAATCAGCCGGATTAAATCGTGTACCAACATGCCTCCACTGGCAAGGTATCGTGTGTTCATGTATGAAGGCCAAACAATTCGCTACGAACGTTGAGAAACGACTCGTTCGATTGGTAATATAATACAAAACGGTCATCGAATCAGTCCAAAAGAAAACGTTTTTGACAAGTTCACCAAAGGCGAATTTCAGAATCAGATATACACGTACCGCAAGTACAGCTGCGGCTAATTCCAACCTAGAAATCGATACCGCTTTCAATGGATTCACTCGAGATTTTGAAAATAATAGACGAACCGGTGACATGACCGAATCATTATACAAACGTCCATATGCAACAGCGCCATGGCCAGATTCCGAAGCATCGCTGAAAACGTGAAGACTCAAGGACGACATACTCTCATTCATTTCGCTAATGCGTCTTGGAATACGTAACTCCTTGATTGCATGCATGCTACTGATCCACTTATCACACATTAGTTGAAGATCATCACACATCGTCTCGTCCCAACCCAAAGGTTTTCTGCAACAATTTTGTAGTGAAACCTTCCCAGGAAAAATCCAAGGACTCATGAGGCCAAGTGGGTCATACAACCCACTTACAACTGACAACAAACTTCGTTTTGTCGTTGGGCGTTTTGACAGATTCAGATCAAACGCGAATTCGTCAGTGTCTGCATCCCATTTAACACCCAGCATTCTTTCGGTCGGAAGCTTATCTTGGCTAATAACTCGAACATTAGGTGCGCGTTCGTCCTCCGGCACATCTTCAAGTAAATTACGATCATTGGAAATCCATTTTGTCAAACGAAACCCTCCCATTCGTAACAATGCAGACAACTGCTCCACCAAGGATTTTGCTTCGAGTTCAGTAGGCACTGATATCAAACAGTCATCCACATAAAAATTTCTTGAAACATAGTCTCCGATTTTCTTTTCAAATAGATGCCCGAATTGCTCAACCGTTTTGCGCAGTGCGAACGTTGCGCAGAATGGAGACGACGTTGCACCAAAAGGATGAACCGTCATCCGAAACCTTTTAATGGGACCCGAAATGTCATTTTTGTCCCACCAGAGAATTCGAAGAGCATCTCTATCATTCTCTGGCACCTTTACCTGTAAGAACATTTCTTCGATATCAGCGGCGACGGCATAGGCGTGTAAGCGGAAGCGTATCAACACGTCGATCAAATTCGTTGTCAGATTTGGTCCTTGAAGTAGGGCATCATTCAACGATACACCGTTGTGTTTAGCAGCACAATCGAACACAATTCTAAGCTTCTCTGGTTTCTTAGGATTGAAAACAGGATGGTGAGGCAAATACCAAGCATGATTCTCATCTGCATTACTCGGAACGGTTTCGATATAACCAGTAGTCAAATGATGTGCCATTATCTTGTTGTAGCGTTCGAATAACGCACTGTCACGTTCGAATCGACGTCTCAAGTAGCCCAAGCGCTTTTCCGCTATCCAATAATTTGCGGTAAGTTTACGTCTATCACCCCTCCATGGTAGCGGCACCTGGAAGTGACCGTCAATAAATTTTGATCGTTTTACTAGAGAAAATGCTTCTTCATCCTCACGCGATCGTTCCTTGCCTTCTGTGGCAATATCCGCAAATTCAGTATTGTATAGCCTCCTGATACATTCATCGATGGACCCTTCATCCGTAGAAGAATTTAAACTGAAGACATTTTTCGAGTCTTGGCATGCCGGTCCTTGCAAAATCCAACCCAACAATGTTTTCGTTGCAAATGGACGGCGCCTGCCTCCTAATCGCTGTTCCAACGCCCAATGCGCTTCCGGAACGTTACATCCAATCAGCAAGGTTATTTCTTGTCCAACATTCTCCGAGAATGTTAGATCCTTCAAATGATCATATCTCGCGATGATACTATTCGGGGAATTCATTGTTACTTCAGGTAACTTGGAAACCGTGTACGCTTCGGCAACATGAATTACTTCATCCCCGTCAACGGAATGTACATTGAAACTCAATACTGAACTTTTCAATTTTCGATGCAAACCGAGCGAGGTTATCGACACATCAACTGCGACACTAGGCATACCGAATTTCTCAACAAATCTTTGTGAGATCAGAGTGGTATCCGAGCCATTATCGAGTAACGCTACGACTGGAACAAGCCCCACAGGCGTGTCAATTTTCACCGTCAGGTAACCCAGGCTTACTGCTGGACTGAGACAGTAGCACTGTAATTAATAGTTTTTTGTTGCTCACTTATACGATTATAATGTAGAGACGAATGGTGACGTCTACCACACCCTTCGACGGAGCAAACAGTCGGCACCTTGCAGTCGCATGCTTTATGAGACCGGTTCAAGCAAACGTAGCACATACCGTGTTGCTTAGCAATAGCCCATCTGTCTTTCACATCAGCCTTCAGATATGTAGAGCAGTTTTCTATTCGATGAGGTCCTTTACACTGGTAGCATTCTATTCGCATTGATGGGGAGTAACTTGTGGTCATGTACACTCTCCGTCCTTCGGACAATTTCAATTTCTCTGATGGCTTAGTTGACCCATTAGTCTCATTAATGAGCATGCCAAACCTGCTCCTGGCGATTCTCGCTTTGCGGGAGACAAACTCGATAAACGTGCAAAGTCAACTTCTGACCCATCAGCGGCAATCGCATCTGCCAGGTCAGCCCATTGCTGTTGTAGTCCAGCCGGCAAACATTTGACCAATCCTTCCAAGGTGGTGACAGAGTTCAAGTCTGCTTCACAGCGCATTTGCTTTAAAGCAATCTGACAACTTTCCATCTTCAAAGCAAGGTTTGACAGACTATCCGAATCGCTTCTTACTTTGGCTGCTTCACTCAACACCTCGGTCAATAACGAGCGTGCAACGACATGAGGCAGGCCAAACATTTCCTGTAGGATGCTGCGTGCTCTTTTATACCCGTCTTCAGGCGACAGCATCACACAAGCATCAATCGCTTTTCGAGCATTGCCTCGGCAATAATACATAAGATATAGCAAACGCTGTCCGGAATCGCAAGTTTTCGATTCTATATAACACTCAAATTGCCGAATAAATTTCCAGTAATCCACCGAATTGCCATCAAATGTAGATAACTCTACCCTAGGCAATGAAGCGACATCGTTGACGACCTTTTGTGACATCTTCACCGCTTCCGACTCAATATGTCGATTAACCGGAACTTCAGCAACATAGTTGTCGTTGACACTGCATCCGCTCAAACGAGCTATCGTCTCCTTAGCAATCACTAAATCTCTCTCTAATTCGAGCTCACGCACAGACGGCCCATGTTTAGAGTCGAAATTAGGACTACCTCGAGATGATATACAAGAGCTACGCGAAGGGAACCAACAGTGTCACTATCACCATTACAGGCAAGCTTATCAGTAGTGTTCAGACGTTTCGATTTACGTGGCATTATCAAAAATGGCGAAACAAAAAATAAAAAAGGCAAGAACGTCACCAATGTTTGAACAGAAATGAGTAGATGTACGAGGGTCCAAGTTGATCCTCGTTCCGCTGGATTGGCGATCCAATTGACCGTATCCAATTAGGCAATTCGATTTGAGTGCTTCCCGTCAAGTTCGGGAAGAAAACGAATACTTCTCGTCCAGTCGGAGAAGAATCAAAATCCAGTTCCAAAATTGAGTACTGTATCGACCAATGTCGTTAGTTAACGCGTAGATCCCCCGTCCCTAGTTCGACAATTCAGAACCACGATTTGGGTTTACTACGGTACTGTAATTAATGACAGTTACAATAATAATGGTATACAAACCTCAATTATATCGGAACGCACCGGTACAATGGAGTCAAAACTCCAGCAATAATAGATTCAATGAAAATGACGACCTGACGCATAAAAACTAGAAATAGTTAATTTACCAATGTTGTCGTCCAAATTTCCGTATCAAACAACAAATGACACACAAATTGGTGTCCAAATTGAAACAATAAAATGAGCCCAAATACCACGTGCAAAAATATGTGGAATTTAATGGCAGCCAAGCAAAATCAATTAGTTCAACAAAACAAAAAATGTGTACAAGTGGATCGAACAGTATCAAAAATGTATACACAAATAGCTGAAACCGTGAAGAATTAAGAAAAAATCAATTTGTTTAAATAGAAAAATAAGAAGGAATTTTACACAAATTTCTTGTCATTTACACTTGGTCCATTGTTATTCAAAGTTTTCGTGAATGATATTCCGGACGCGGTAGCGATCGATTGTCTTTTATTCGCGGATGGTCTGAAACTGTGGGTCTCTGTCAGTTCCTGCGATGGCCACAAGCAACTGCAACAAGCAGCTGATGACTTAGTCAGTTGGACACATCGCTGGTCACTGCCTATCAATGAGGACAAGACAGTGGTCATGCGCATAAACTCCGATGACACTGGTGGTGAATACTTTATTGGAGGTAAGCCTATTAGAGCGGTGACGGTCGAAAAAGACTTAGGGATTCTGGTTATGGACTCCTTGAAGTCGAAGGCTGACACTTGTCGGAGAATAGGCAGCGCTACCAGGATGCTCTGGGCGATTCGGCGTTCCTTTGCGTCCATTACCCCGCAAATGTTCCAGACACTTTTCTCTGTGTACATTCGTCCTCTGTTGGAATATGGGCTACCTGTTGCATTTCCTCAGTCCAAAGGCGAATGCGACTCCTTGGAGAGGGTACAAAGGAGGGGCACTAAGATGGTTTGTGGAATGCGCCAACTCGCGTACGAGGATAGGAGGAGCTTGCTGAAACTCTACCCCTAGAACTTCGAAGGGAAAGATATGACCTGCTCCTGACACGCCGTATTCTTCTCGGTCAATATGGAGACGAGTTCCTCCAGTACTTCCGATTAGTAGGTGAGTCGAGGACTCGTGGACATGACTTCAAGTTGCAGAAGCATAGAAGGCTGTAGCTGAGTAATGTAATCACGCTATCCACGCGGATGGTGAACACTTGGAACTCTTTACCGAAAGGGCTCCTGTCTCTACCATCTGAACAGCTATTCAAAAGCGCGTTGGATCAGCATTTTTTGAGACTGATGGACTTAATCCCCGGAGTGATATAGTGGCGTTCCTCTACTCTCAGGGTTTGCCTTGTCAGCAGAAGTCACCCATGTCTATTTCTGTGATGAAGCTCAAACGGGATTTTATCCCTTCAGCTTCCGATTCAGAAGAAGAAGAAGATGCTGCTACGACTTAAATCTGGCAAACTCCATGCGTAAAACTTGCCGATGGAAGGCATATCTTACATACCATGCGAATAATGTCGCATGATATATTCTGAAGCCACCGATATGTCTCTGGCTTCATTCATCCGCACCGAATATGCATCCATTTAAAACATATTTCACATTGTACAGCTTTTGCATTATCCGCAACCTGTTTAGAGCATACAAGACAAGAGTCCCCCGAGCGAGGAGCCGATTCCCTAGGATATTCATTGCAGTAAATGCTGTATAATCTACTTTTGCAGATTTTCTAGTCATAACCGTTTTGAAATCCGGTGATTATCAAATAAATACAATATCAAAGAGAAGTAGTTCACTGCAGAAGCAAAATTCCACGTTGACCTTGAACCTCTCTAGTGGCTGTGTTCAAATGGACAGAAATTTAGCTTCATTTCGTGTCATGTTGGATTGTCCATGTTTCGTTTCCGTACAGTAAAGCATTTAGTACGCACGCGCTGTATACCATTATCTTTATATTGACAATCATCTTACGGCTGCCCCAGACCCGAGAGTTCAAACGGCACAAGATGGCAGCTGCTTAGCCAATCCGCTTATCCATCTTTGTGTCTGGCGAGGGGTTATCCGCAATAATATAACCAATGTGAAATAATGTACTGTTTCAAGCTGAAAGATTTCAACAGTGATTATGGGAAGCGATACAGTCCCTTAATCGGAGACGTTGGTTTTTCTCATGCTGATTGCCAACCCAGTCTTTGCGTGCTGACGAAAGGCATTCCATTAGCGACTGATAGTTTTCTTAGAAGTAAGCAAAAGTTGCTGCATTCTGAGCAAAGTTTAGGTCACGAATTAGCATATCCCATGGCTTGGTTTGTACTTCCAAACCGTTCAGATTGAAAAGCTTGCCATAAAACTGCGTGCTTAGTTAAATACCTTTGGTTCGCATCCTAAAAGTGTTTTAGCATCAGAGCAATGGCAATACCGAATAGTTCGGTAGAAATAACATACTTGTTTGACGTCTCGGCGAATTTCCAAAGTATCTGAACTGCAACCGTTTAAATGAACTGAGCCCTTCATGTCAGAGCGGAACGAACTAACGAGTTTAAACAGTCTTAAAGGTAGATTATAAGATCAAGCATTTTAAAAATGCCTTCTGATGACATGGTCGACTGCCTTGGTTAAATCAACAGGATCCAGGCAAAGTACCGCAGCTGTTTTAAGTTTGTTTGCTGAAGTGCTTTCTAAAGCTGGTCTACAGAGCATGTTCACCCTACTACAACAGTGCCGACTGCGGTGGCTTGGCCAAGTTTACAGAATGGAAATTGGTCGTATTTCGAAATGATCTGCTCTATGGTTATTCGCAATCATGACGTTAACCACTGGCAGACCGCACTTACGATAAAAAGATGTTTGCAAAAGAGATATGAAAGCTCATGGTATTGATCCCACGATTAGGGAAAATCCTGCACTTGACCGCTCACGTTGGAGAGTTTGTGTAAGGCGTTGTCTGCAAGCTGGAGAGGAGGAGATACAGCCGCCGGCGTTTAACTGAAGCCGATCGACCGAGTACTGCCTATCGTTACGAGCGCTGCAGGAGAGTTGTTCCTCCCGAATCGGACTGTTTAGTCATTTAAAAAGCTGTGGAACATGAAAAAATCATGCTATTGTGATGTACATTCATGGTCGACATCGATCGAAGAGGCCAACAACAAGTCATTTGCACATCGCCTGGCAGTCTGCTGGACCTTATTTCTCTCTTCGGCTTCGAACCAGTCGCACCTGACCATTTTTCAAACCAGTCTCTGACTGTACGGCACTTTGCCTGGACCAGGCTTGTGCTTTCATACATACATACATACATACAGGCGATGCAAGACAAGTTACCTAGTATTTAACTATGTCTGGGCAACCTGACAGTATCTTCGCCCACATGCTGTCTCTGACTGTGCGGCACTGCCTGGATCAGGCTTGTGCTTTCATACATACATAGCTAGTATTGTATCCGCGTTTAGAATGCGTTTTGCACCCTCTAAGTGCAGTGTTCGTTGCATGTCCGCGAATTATCAAACGGCAGTTTATTACTTGATAATCAAACGCTTAAAGTTGTAGATAGTTTTTTCGTATCTCGGTAATTGTATTAATAATTCTGCATCGTTGGATGACGATGTCTCGGCATGCATTTCCAAGGCGACCGTAGCATTCTGTCTCCTCTGACGTCAGAAAGGACGATCTTTGTTACTTCAAGGTAAAGTTTAAAAAGCGACTGTATTACTTTGTGGATGGGAAACGTGGGCCTTACGTAAAGAGCACATTCGGCGTCTCCAAGTATTTGATAACCGATGTCTCAGCAGCATTCTTGGAGTTGCTGTTGCAATCTTATACACAATGATACTCTCCGAAATAAGTTCTTCGGTAGTAATGTTGATATAGAGAAGCAGATCAACCTGCATAGGTTACGCTGGTTGGGTCACGTTTTACGGATGCAATACCACCGACTTCCGAAGCGGATTCTTTTAGCGACGCCACATTCCGATTGGCGTAAATCTCGTGGTGGTCAAACCGTCACGTGGCATAGTCAGCTAAAATCCCTTACTAGTAATCTTACCAAGTCGGCACGGCTGGTCTTCCAGGCTGGGGTCCCCGCGATAAGGTATCGCAATGGTTAGTTACGCTTCAGGATATGTCCCAAAAATGTGTTCAGTGGCTGTCTTGCACTAAGAATCTTCTTGGAGTGACGAGGAAAACCTTGTCATGATGCATGGTAGTGAAAGCTGCAAGGAAGCTGTCGTACTGATGTGCCTCTACTCATTCACGAAACTTGATTGAATGCATTTTTCAATCGAGGTGTAGGAACCTCATCCCAGTTTGTTTGTACTTACTTTTCTATAGAATCCGTAGCTATGTAAGTCCCACCCTTCCCCATCTTTTAGGATTTCACGTTTCCATGGTTGTGTGGCAGTTAAGCATTGGGTACATGCTTCCGGTGTAATTCTGTCTCTGATGATGTTGATGATGATTTATCGCTGCTCTATGAAGTCGTAGGTTTTTAACTGTTGATATTCGTTCAAACTTTGAGAACGCTGGACGTTTATCATTCAATACAGTAGTCATTACAGAAGCTTCGGCTTCGTACTAGTCGCACATTCCAGCTTTCTTCGGGTCATAAGTGGAAAGAGCGACTCGGTGTATGCAGCTTTTTAGCGATTCCCAGTTTTCTGAAGCATAGTTCCAAAAGACATTGTCCATTTTCATTTGTTCTTCCTATCCCGAACTTTCCGAGACAGTTTAACCACGAATCGTGATCCACACCAACTTTAGTAATTAAATCACCCAACACCACATTATTTTTCAGTGGCACGTTTTTAAGGACTGTTGTGAGACTATGATAAAAGGCGTTTTTCAACAGGGGTCTTAGAGGGTGTCGGTGCATAAACGTTGAACAACGCCCAAATCCCTTCGCGTTCGCTGCTACTTGGTTCTTGAACTTTCATTAGGCTGTTCCGTACGGCAAACCCAACTGCATGCACTCGGGGATCACCAGCGCCCTTGCTTTTTCAAAAAATGTAATCTTTTTCTGTTAGCATACCAGAGTTTGGTAGCGGTGTATTTTGCATGGCAGCCACGACAACCTTCTGCTTTATCAGCTCATTGTTAATAACAGCTTGTTTTCTGGCGTCTCTGAAGTTTTAAACATCGCCATGAAATCCAAGAAGAATGGCTCGGACGTTCGAGGTTTCCAGTTTCAAAGCTTATCTGTCTGTACTAGAAATTCTTTTCACTGGCGAGGAAAAACATTCTTAATCCCCATGCACCCAATCAGGATAGCAGACCGTGACGAGACGGCACCTTATTATCTCGTGGCTGTTCAGCTTGAGGTGGGCGGCAGCCGTCCAATGAGACCTGAAGATCTCTCCGACCGCCGGAAGCAGCCCCAGGCGCTGCACTTTACGCCACTTGAGTAATAGGTTTTAACCGGTATCTGCTGGTTCTCGTGTTGTCTACAGGATCGAAATGAGTGTCATCTCCATTGTTGCGCTTATATGTACGCCAGGTCAGTTTAATCGGAGAACTAGATGTTACCCATGTAGCAAGTGCTCCTTCCATGACGCCATTGGAACCAAAGGAACAGCTAGACTGACAACGTCGCCGTCACAGGAGTTGCCGAAACGAAGTCAAATACAACATCTCACTGCCTAGCGGACACGGGCTCCGGATTTTTCCTCGAGGTTGACTTCTAAAGCCTTTTCGATTATTGGATGTAGCCACAAAGCAGTGGAGTTTTGAAATAAGAGCTTCTCTTCCTCTTGGTGGACTGCCTTTATAGACTGACGTGCTCCATTTGCCAGAAAAAAACTGGTTTTGAAGCACCAGTCAGAATAAGCAGTTATACCGGATCGCACAGTACCATCATCAGCATGAAGCACAAGTCTGGAGCCAGGCAAAGTGCCAAACAATATGAAGTATGAAAATCAGATAAGCAAGCGCGTGAAAAAGAGAAGGCAGGCAAGCGGAATATGAAAAAGCAAATGCGCAAAAAGCAGCTTGTTTTTGTAGTTTCACTGCATGCAATTTTTTGTTTTTCATATAAAATAATACCGGATGAAAAATTATGAAACATAATAAAATACACTGGCACCACTGACTTCGGTTTGTAGCCATATCGCGTAAGGTTTTCAGCCAACTATTAGGTGGAGCTTTTGGACCCCACCCAGGCAAACGAATACGCACAACTAAGCCTAGCGCTACGGTGAGTTTCTTCATCCCAACGCGCCACGTCATGGACTGGCCACCCAATCTTTTCTCCCAGCTTCTGTCAGGCTCTGCGAATAAGGCGCGGTACGGTAAACAGTGAGTAGGCATTCTTAAAACATGTCCCAACCATCGCAAGCGAGCAAGCATCAGCATTTCTCTCAGTCCGTGGCCACCTGGTCCTAACACCCGCTTGCAGACATCTATGTTTGCAACATGATGCTGCCACCGAATGCGAGCCATTCTGTGCAGGCAACGGGTATCAAAAACAGAAAGCCGACAGACATCTTCCGCCTGGATAGACCAAGTTTCGCAGTCATAAAGGAGTGTAGCACGCACCACTGCGTTGCACACTTGGCCTTTAGTATGGAGTGAAACATCGCGTCGACGCCAAAAGTGGCAAACGTTAGCAAACGCTGCACCCGCTTTGCGAACACGATGTGAGATCTCGTCCTCGACACAACCTCCAGCAGAGATACAACTGCCAAGGTAAACAAAGCTGTCGACCGATTCAAGATTGACATCGCACACAGTTAGGTTTTGAAGAGAGCCGCTCCAATCCTGGGTAAGTGTTTCACACTTGTTAGGCGCAAAGCACATGTCATACCTTGAAGCTTAAAGTGCCAGGCGGTCCAGGGCTTGTTGCATTATATGAGGATCATCTCCCAGAAGTGCGATGTCATCGGCATACTCTAGATCGGTCGCTCGCTCACCCGGCAGAAGTTCAACACCTGCTTACTTTTTACTTTTACTTTTGTGCGACCATCTCCTCCTGGAGGATGAGTCGGCTTCAATGAAGGTTCTTGGGGATTTGGGTACAAAGCGGCGTCCCCAGCACCACTAGGCGTTTGTTCGAGTCAGCTTCTCTAGCCTTTGCACAACCAATTGCGACCTGCAAGGCAGCAGGGAGTTGCCAGAAAGAGGTGGTCTACCAGACTCTGTTCCAGGTTTTTTCTCCCGAAGCCTTTCCCGCGTTCAGGTATCCCGCAAGGCAGCGGAGGTTTAAAATCAGGGTTTTCCTTCCCTTAGATGAAATGCCCTCCCAGGCTAACGAGCTCCATCTGCCCGAAGCAAACTGGTTTTCAGGCGCCAGTCACTCGCCTCGCCCCTTCTCCTGTTGGTAGAAGCAGTTCCGCCGGGCTCGGGGAGCCACTCGTGCAGGCCAGAAGCTGGACTTGGTTGTCAGAGGCTATTTGAGACGCGTGCCATATGGGAGCATTTTATAAACAGTGGGAGCTTATCCCCACTGCCACCCCCGGCTATGACAACCTTTGGAACCTCAACACCTGCGCCCACCAGACCAGCTAAAGCTTTTCTCAGGACATCGTCGATCGCGAAGTTAAAAAGGAACGGCGAGATAGGGCAGCCCTGCCGCACCCCGCTGGAGATATGAACGTGGACGACAATTGTCCGTACGCTCGAACCCTGCCTGAAGTTTGGCAATATAATGCTTTCAAGATCCAAACATACTTCTCGGGCACTCCATGTCTCAGCAGACAGTTCTAATGACTCACGATCGATTGAATCGAATGCCCTTCGGGTGTCAAGGCATACAACGATAGTTGGTCTACGAAAAGCGTGGCGTTGCTCCAGTAACTTACGGAGTGTGAAAATTTGATCTATGCACCCTCGAGTGGCACGACACCCAGTACCATACGTAAAGGCTAGGAGCTGCACTTGGTTGTCAGAGGCTATATGAGACGCGCGCCATTAGAGCACGACCATGATAATTTTCAAACCAAGCTAATGCGTGAGAAATAGCCTGAGCATTCGTATCGTAATCGTAGTATTGGACTACATTGACAGCATAATCTTAAACAGTTTCTCATCACAGCCTATCTGAATACTGAGTGTCGGTATGTCTGCATTATATGCTTCAATTTAGGCGTCAATTACAAAATTGAGCAAAAACGGGACACTCTTGTTCGCCAAACATGACCATAGAAAACTTGGCTGACAGGTTATTGTACACTCGAACTTGTCCAGAACAATAAGAATAAATTTCCCGAAATATTTTCGCATTCATCTGCGGGACACTTTTGTGTAATAATGTAACAAACAATGCGTTTTTCTAAACAGAATTATGGTATGGTATGAAAGCTCAAGCCTGATCCAGGCAAAATGCCGCACACACAGAGACAGTACGTGGGCTAAGATACTGTCATCTAAACAGAATTAGTTGCAATTGTGTTTGGACATTACCCGATTTCCCGTCTACGATCATTTGCTCTACCTTTGCGGCTACCACGCTACTCTGTCTGATGTAATTCTGCACTTGAGGTTGTTTCTGACACTTCTTCGTTCCGCATTATATTGGGAAACACCAGAAATCCCTCCAACCTTCTAGCAATCGAAAAATACACCTGTAACACCGGTGGTACCTTTTCGTAAATATGATACTGCCACATGCTAGCTCTGCGGTATAATGCATTGGAGTATCTACTGTAATCGGTTTCACAGCGATATTGTCTGATACTGCGGGGGGAGTATGTATGTTAGGCATCTGTTATAGGCTTGTTGAATTGTTCACTGTGAAAGTTTCTGAGCATATCCGTCTAGAGGTAACGGTCATTTATCCAGAGAATTTTATAGCGAATCTGGATCAAAGTGTACGTAATCGGTAGTGGCAGTCTGGATAAGCTCCCACTGCCTATATAATAGTCCCATATGACGCGCGTCTCAAATAGCCTCTTGCAACCAAGTCCAGCTTCTGGCCTGCACGAGTGGCTCCCAATGCCCGGCGGAACTGCTTCTACCAACAGGAAAAGGGGCGAGGACGGGTGACTGGCGCCTGAATACCAGTTTGCTTCGGGCACATGGAGCTCGTTAGCCTGGGAGGGCATTTCATCTAAGGAAAGGAAAACCGATTTTCAACCCCCGCTGCCTTGCGGAATACCCGATCGCGGGAAAGGCAACTCCCTGCTGCCTTGTAGGTCGAACTTGATTGTGCAAAGGCTAGAGAAGCTGACTCGAACAAACGCCGAGTGGTGCTGGGGACGCCGCTTTATACCCAAATTCCCAAAAATCTTCATTGAAGCCGACTCATCCTCCCGGAGGAGATAGTCGCACAAACATAAAAGTAACATCTATGGGACCAAGTTAACGCATCATCCATTCTTCTTTTTGATATCCATCACATGTCGAGAGATAATTAAACTAGGCCAAGGCTTAGAGAAGCATACTGGCCTGATTTCATTTGTGCTACTACTGTGTGTAGACGTGCGCTGTTTTAGGAAATGAGCTTTGGGTTTATGATATACTAAGCTTCGAAAAAGATCAGGTCGTTCGCTTATTACATTGGATACTTGAAGATATGGCGTTAAGAGTGCGGAGGCCGATGGGCCGGAGAAAGATTGTAGATTTGGACCAGCAGTAGCTTGTTTACGCTTACCTGCCTCGCTGTATGCAGCAGATAGGGCCACACGGTTTATATGTGACGGTCGATACACTTTGAAGTTGCATTTTTTGTCATTGTCATGGTAGTGTGTATGCTGGGATACTGACCATGTATAGGCAAGAGAACAATTAACGTTTTTGACCACCGTTTACGACTAAAGACCCTTATTCGTAAGGAATTGGGTTAAGATTGTGCTCGTCTGACCTCTCTCTATCGACCACCCTTGTGTGAGTTGCTCCGCTCTTGCATGGATATGTAATCGTGCAACTACTTCTGTATTGCATAGCTAACACTGTCTTAACTTGATTTGCCACTGGTATTGAGCTGCATGCAGAGACACGCTGGTGTCTCAATGTCATTTTTCCTTTCTTATATCTGTCTAGACCTTTGCGACCTAATAGTATCTCAGCCCACGTGCAGTCTGACTGTGCAGCACTCTGTCTGAATCAGGTTTGTGGTTTCATTAATACATATATCTGCTTGTGCTTGAAATGAACAACCAGCTATAGCTCAATGGATCAGGACAAAAAATTTTCATTACGCACTTTAAACTTTATTAGCTTTAAATCTTCTGTCCTAACGACATTAATCCCACGACTACTGACCCCAATCATTTTTTGTTCCAGTTTGTCAGTGTTCAATGCTTCGTTTGCTACCTGTTGTTCTATCAAAACCGTTTTCATGCTATCCTCCCGGTTCTTTTCTTCGTAAGTATTTTCAACGATTTTCAACTCATCAGACACTACTGCTGTTGCTACCACAAGGTGGTATAAAAACAGTTTTATTACGAAACATTCCTCTAAGCTACCTCGAAAGGTTGCCATCATACCACCCGATTGTAAGTTGTGTGGAGTTATTCAGCTATAAAATTATCCTAATCCAGGTGAAAATCAGCCTTACCAAACATTCAACCCTACTGACGTTGTTTCTGTGATTTCTTCGCTTCCAACCATCGAGACATTAGATGAGAACAAGCAAAAAGTGATGACCTACCGTTTCGTTTCGAAGGTAAATCCTTTCGCAATTTCTCACCCACTCTTTTCCATTTTCAAGCGAGAAAAACTCAACGACACAATCAATGCTAAACTTGAGATGCTCGGATATCACCCCACAGACACTTCGATCGGTGCCAAAGGTTTTGATATCTCACATCGTTTACACAATTTCGTTTACAGTAATTCGAATGACCATGATCCTCCGATACAAAAAGGAGCGTGTTAAAAAGCATCCAAAGGTTTGTTGTCTTTTAGTTTTACTGTATCTTGTGAAAAACCTCTAGTTTCAACTGTTATCATCATTGAGTGCCGCCTCTATAATAAGATACAACCGAGAACTTGCCATTGTCTCGCTCATGATATAGCTCTTTGTTGTCCTGCATTCATAAAATCACGGCAGTCGCACGGTATTTAGCCTCTTATGCCCTTTATTTTCACTCTTGCTCGATGAACATAGACGTCGTTTCAACCTGTTCTCTATCTCACGAAGCTTTCTGTTTCTATTTCTTATTTTGTTTCATCTATATGTAAAATAACCTATCAATTGTGATGACCATTGATAATTTTAAAAGTGGTGAATGAAAATATTTAAATATTTAGTTGGGACGACCCTTCAGTAAAATTGTGGAAGATGACTCGTCACGTTGATGCTAACTACACGTTCCGATGTACGAAACTGCGGTCATGTAGCAGAGGCAGTATATATATATATATATATATATATATATCTATCTATATATCTAATATATATATATATATATATATTATTAACAAGTCTTTATCAGACGATGGCCAACACGTAACCATGAAGAGGGTACATGATGAAAGAAAAATGTAGGTTCCATGGTTCTTGTTGAAGGCGACATACTACCCGGTTGCCAAGGCCGAAGTAGGGGGTTAGCTTAGGGGACCCCACCCGGAGCCTTTGACTCAAAAGTCTACCCGCAAGGCAGCGGTTTTTTCCTTCACGAGAGCCGGTGACCATTTTGAGGGTTCTTGCGCCTCTTTTGAAGTGCCTCGGCGATTGTTCGAGTACGCCTCTCTATCCTTTGCACGACCAGGTGCAACCTGCAAGGCAGCAAGGATTTTTCCTCAGGGTTCACTCCCGAAGCCTTTCCCGCAATCGGGTATGCCGCAAGGCAGCGGAGGTTTGGAATAAAGGTTTTCCTTCCCTTAGATGGACTGCCCTCCCAGGCTGACGAGCTCCATCTACCCGGAGCAAACTGGTTTTGAGGCGCCAGTCATCCGCCTTCGCCCCTTCTCCTGTCAGTAGAAGCAGTTCCGCCACGTGCAGGCCAGGAGCTGGGCTTTGGTTGTCAGAGGCTGTTTGAGACGCACGCCATATGGGAGCATTTTATAAACAGTGGGAGCTCATCCCCACTGCCGCCTCCGGCTGTGACAACCTTGGAACCAAACAAAAAGCATACGGTTCGAAAACGTAGAAAGTGACAATGAAAAACGTTAAACAAATTGGGACATCGGTTTTCGAAAGTGATTCATTTTGGACCTCGAAACCCGTGATTGATGAAACACACGGGGTAATCTTAGCGCAACATTGTCCTAACTTGTAACTGAATTAAAGATGGCGTAGACTGTCGTCGAGGTTTAGGTCTACACAAATCGATATATATATATTTGTTTAACGTTTTTCATTGTCACTTTCTACGTTTTCGAACCGTATGGTTTAGTATGAAATCACTCGGATGATTCAGGCGAAATGCATCACGGTCACAGACTGCACGTTGGATAAGATACTGTCAAGTTGCCATTGCCTAGACAGATATGAAATAGAACGGTACTGTAATAGCTTTAATAAAATATTGAATTTCTTCACTTCAGTTATTGATCTCGTGTCGCACAGGTTTCAAATTCTTATCAGCTGGTTAAACATTGTATCGCCTTGTCCGAAGCAGGATCTCTTGTCAGTTACAGCATAGGTGTTGATGGCAATGCCGAAATAACTGAGCCTATCAATGTCCTCAAGTTGCGTCGAGTGTCTGCAACAGTATAGTTTTGTTGCATTAAACATGCTGGCCACATCATGCTTCAAAACCGGTGCTTTTCTTTCGATGAATTTTCATCCCGACGCATGCGGAGTTCTGTGCCAAAAACTCGTTCTTTTTTACGGTGTACATGTGAAAGAAGAACAACATTGTCCACTGGGTCTTCTAGCCCCCTTCGGCTCTGGTGTTGTTTTCCACTATGATTAAAAGCAAGAATAGGAATGGAGAAAACATGTATCCAGGTAGGCTTTGAAAAATTAACCTCTACATGTAAATGATGCACATTCGGGTATGTTGCCTTCGTAATAGCTTCACATTATGTTGATTAGCTTCGAAACTACACTGTTGTATCTCCAGTATTTTCGATGGTTTCATGGTCCAAGGTTCCATTCGCCTTTTCACGGTTGATAACGTAAGCAAGAGAGGTGACCTCTATTCGATAATTTGGTTTACTTTGCTGTTCGGCGCGATGATCTAGCCAATGCGAGTCCTTTTGCGAAGTCGGACTGCTTTTCCCTCAACAGCGGATCAAAGACGCTATTCTGCGTAGCACGAGAAAATACCCTACTGGGTTTGATTTCCGCAAGCTACCGCTTTAGTTCCAGTAACAAATGTGGTCAGCTGTTTTTGGAAATCCTAATTGAATATCCTTCTTTCCACTCTGCTGAGATCTTGTCACATCGCCTGGTTTCCATTTAGAGTGGATGGAGGAGGTCCGTAGTGGTTTTGATGTCTCGTTCCTTACGTCCGTTCTAGCGGACTTTCCGTTTCTCATCTGGGTATATTCTTTCTCGTGGATGGGTTGCAGTCGTCTAGTAATTCTACGCAGGTTGTAGGTCGAGTGAATTCGAAGAGAGTGAAAGCACAAGCCTGATCCATGCAAAGTGCCACAGTCAGAGACTGCACGTAGGCTAAGCTAGTGTCAAGTTGTTCGGGCCTAGAGAAAGAAAATAGAAAGAGATTTGCCTCTTCATTAACTATTCATGGTGTTCCACTCACTTCTTTTGACCTACTCTCTATCTGATTATTAAGCCGTCCTTCTTAACTGGTCAATCAACAGACTCGAATTTATGGGAAATGTTTTAATATGCAATAGACATTCTTCATCCTCGGTATTTATTATGTATAAAATCACAAAAGAAACCAGAGATTAGCAGAGATCCCAGGGACTTGTTTGAGAATGAGATTGTGATTTGATCATCTTGTTGTTCAATATCTACCTTAATATATACTTCCATAAGATGATCTACCCGCTACTCATAGTGCTTTATGTGTGGCCATATTTAAACATGACGTCGCGCTCCGTCGATTCGCGAGCTCCGTTCAAGATCATGCTCTGTGGTCAGCTCCAGAAAAGAATTCAACACAAAATATTTCCTAAATTAAAAAACCGATTCTCTTCTATTTGTAGTCTTAATGTACACGCTCCGTTTGCTTGACTCCGTTGTGTTCATCGGACACCACGCAGTTCAGCTTAGCCAATTAACAAATGACTAACCTTGTGACATGAGACTTTTATCCTTCCATGTGCTAAGAAATACATTGACTTTAATGTTTTGTTTTGCTTAGCCAAAGCGAGCCACAATGCCCATAATGGAAATTCGGTCGGCTGTCATTCCGTTTTGATTATTTGCTTGCTTGTACATGGATGTGCGAATGTGCAGTGCTTCTTTGTTGTGCAACAAACACCGTGCTAAATTGATTTGCCAACGCTAGTGATCTGCGTGAGGAAACACGCCGGAGTGTCACTGCCATTTCCCCTTATACCTTTTAGGCCTGGGCAACCTGACAATATATTAGCTCATGTACAGTCGGTGACTGTGTGGCACTTTGCCTGATTCAGGCTTCTGTTTTCCTACATCCTCCCTATTTGCGTCCTGGAGATCGTTTAAATCACGTTTTCTATTGTAAGTCTTGCTTTTCATCGTTCTTTTCTGTCCACTTGTGCAGAATGGTCCACTTATGCAAGCCACCAAAATATTAATGCAGTCGCGGGTTTACGCGTTACGCCTGCTACGAGCCACCAACATCTCAGAGTTTGACCGTTTACGAGAAGCGTTACAAATTGTCGAATTTCGTTTTCCAAACCCTTATAATCCATTCCCCGACGATCCGTTGAATCAACGTAAAAAGGCTGTACGAGAAGAATGCTACCATGTGAGTTCATGCGAGTTTACCCTTTTTCCTGTATTCACACCGCCGTCATCGGGGCTTTGTTGGCTTTTATTAGTTTCTATGTTCACGTGATTTCGGTGGATTCGTTGCGCTGCCAAACGTTTGTCAAGCAATAACAATTCTTCTCATGGACCAGGTGTGCCATGCGATGCGAAAACAAAACGGTAGCAGTAATTTTGGATAACTAATAATGGTCCATCGTGCCCAAGAGTGCACGGATGTGCAATTGTGCACTACTACTTTACCGCGCAGGCGATACCATGCTAAATTGATCTATCAAATGCAGCAACAAGCTGCATTTTGGCTGCCATTTTCCCTTCTATCTATCTTGGACTAGGTAGCCTGATAGTATCTTAGCCCCTATGCAGTCTATTGTTGTGCATCACTTTGTCTGAACCCAGGCTTGCGATTTAATTCAATACATTGTAATTGTTTCCAAGGCTTGTGTTTGATTATATCATGCTGTTTTTTGTGATATTGTATGCGCTCAATAACCTCCGAGATCATGTACTTTACTTTTACTTTTGTGGGACTATCTCATCCTGGAGGATGAGTCGGCTTCGTTGATGTCACGGATTGCAGCCACCCACGCTCGGTGGTTAGAAGCGAGATCCGAGCAGACTTTAAGCCAAGTCCGGTCCCCACGTGCGCCATCCGTAAACCGATTGTAGACCAAGCAGCTCCACATCCGATCTTACGGTGGCGAGCCGAGTCTTCACTTGCCCTCCGTCCGCTACGACAACGCCATTCTGCGCGGGGTGTCGGCGATAGTGTCCCCCTGGTTAGTTCAGCGTCCGAGCGTCTCAGGATGTGGCCAAACCATCTCAGTCGGTGTTGTCGTAATATTGAACTCAGGCGAGGGATATGAAAACAACGGTGGCGAACCTCGTCTTCCGTTACTCACTCATCCCATCGAACATTGAGGATGCGTCGGATACACCAGTGGTCGAGAACCTCTAGTTTCCGCATATCCTCCACCCGCACAGTCCACGTCTCATATCCACAAGTGGGAACTTGGCGAATCGCCGCTCTGTAAACGTGATATTGTATGCGCTGAATATGCTGCTCCACCAAGATCATGTGGCGCAAATGTAACCGACCGTAGTTCATTTTCCAGAGAGTCATTGTCCGAATTCAATCAAAATTGGTGTGTTTTGGTGGGGTCACGTTGATGATGCTGTTTTTTGTCTTGATTTCTTTTTTGAACAATATTGGGCAACGATTGCCATGAAGGAACTTCAATTGGTGAGCTATTCGAGGAGCAGCCTCTCTATCTCTCAGATCTTTTCGTAACACAAGATGCACATAAGATTCAAGAATGTGTAGTCACAAAAAGCACACAGCTTCACAATTACCATAGCATTGTAAATATTCGTTCATGAGACAAGGGTAATTCATAGTCATGTAATGTCATGTATAGTCCAGTCGAATATTGGACTGCTGTGGTTTTGACCACAACAAATACTTTTCCAAATTTCGAATGAACGTTTCGACGCTGGGAGCGATGACAAGATTTTCGGGGAGGGCATTCCAAAGGAAACAGACATACAGAATAAAAATATCGGCGACGGCTGATATGGGAATGGAGAATTTGTAGTGTGGCTGAGTGGCTGCGTGTATGTTGTGACTCACGATATTTGAATAAT
>JACCGJ010013641.1:0-33606 GCA_013407085.1 Atriophallophorus winterbourni | reverse complement strand
TGCTCTACGAATCAATTCGTCTTTATTTTCTTTTATCATAGATTCTTTCAAATATTTGTGAGGTGTAATCTGAGCGCAACAACTTGTCGAAAAATTCGTCCATTTCATGTTTAAATGAGTGTTGTATAAGATTTTATTATGAATATACAAGTTGGAATAAAATGTGGTTCATGGCGGGTGGATAAAGACTCGTGTTTGGTGGTGTAGTGCAACTATTCACTTCTGCCTGACGTTTACTTGGCTGTATTTAGTGAATGGTTTCGGTACATTCCACATTTTCCCAGATGCTGTAACATTCATGAATTTGCATATGAACGGGATTTTACCTGCGTGAATTCACCGTGTTTCGGATAATAATAGTTGGCCATCGTATGGATATTCGGTGCATGTTTCCCATATTCTCCATTTGTAGTTGCGAAACACCGTTTGGCGTCATCTTTCGAAGCAGTGGTTTTCGCGTTTTCCATCTGAAAAAAGTAAATGCATCATTTTTCTCATAGTAGTCAAATGTGTCGTTTTGTTGATAGTAAGTAGACATGGAACCATGACAAAATAATTCCTGCGTGTCCAATGCTGGGTTTACGAAGATAAGGAGTCTATGAATCAGTATAAGAATGGATGGATTGATCCAAACACATTCCATTACATTTTACTTAATTGTAGAGCAACAGTTAATGGTTTTCACAAAGCAGCATGAGCAGAATACACTATTTGTCAAGCGGATGGGGATGCCTAAAAGCTTTTCGTCATACATGTTGAATGAACTCAGTGACGCGAAACCAAGTCGCATTCGGCACAGCTATGATTGACGGTTGTCTTTAGTTTATCTGCTTTATTCGTTGAGGTTCTCATCGGCCAAACCCAGGTCTCACTACCCGTATGTCGGCGTCAATCAATACCAGTTGAGAATAGATTCTGACATTCACTATGTATTTGTGCCGGTTAATTTGTTTCTCAGTATTGCAATGTGACTCAAAAATCCGTTTAGGTTTCAACATTTATGGTAGAAAATGATGATATAGACATTATATTCCAATGAATCATATTTCTAAATTTTGATTTTGATACTTGTGATTGTGAGTATAAAGCACGGGAAATTTATGTTTCAATGAATTGTTTATCGATAATTTTTTAACATCCGATCTACGTTCAATACTGGGTTTTTGCCATAAATCTCAACTTTTTTTAAAAAAATTGAATGGATTACATGATGAGTATCCGTCAAATTGAGGACCTTCAAATTAAACAAATAACCAAACGCGAGTTATCGTATCCATAGCTTGTCTTATGTTTTGTCGCCATATTATCCCAGCAAGATCCGTCTGGTTATCACAAAATTATATCTGACTGCGATACTGGAGCGGGAACAAATCGAGTTTGGTTTAACGCTCAACGATTTTTCCCCAAGTAGCATAATTCTAGTGCGGTGATGTACCCCAGTGATGTCCACCCCATTGCACTCTTCCGTAGTTAATGGGTAAATAGCTGAAAGTCTGGTCTGATCTGCACGCCGTGTAGCAAATTAAATGTATCATGTTTCATAAAAAACGTTATAAAATTTGACTCCAGAAAACGGTTAGCATTTAGGATATTCTACGTAGTATTTACAAATTAAATTTTTTGATGACGTTAGCTTGGATACTATGGGATTGAGCAGTCTCAAATTCGATGACTTCTTCCAGTTCTCCCCCCTGGTTAGCACACGAGGTTACAGTCTCGAGCTCAGTAAACAGCACTCCAGGCTGAAATCCATAAGGCACTTTTTAGCATCCATGTGTTGAACGCGTGAAACTCAATCTCCACAGCTAGTCTTGGCAGCTATAGTGAATGAGTTCAAACGTAGGCTTGAAAATTGTGACAGGCGCACTTCCGGGAGAATTGCCCATAGGAATAAATCTCCCATTTTTCTGACAAAAACAACAAAAATGTTCTGAAAGTATTTTTTTAAACATCAAACATTTTTTTATCAAGTTTTTTCGTTTTTGAAATGGAATGCTGCCCATAATCTTTGCAATCGACTGGACATACAACATGCATCAACTCACACATTCTGGTCGTAAGCAATAATTATACAACCTGGTTAGTTGCGGTTTTACAAAATGATCACTCATTTGCTGTCCATTTCAATGAAAATTTAGCTGCCTACTTTTTATGAAAGCGCCAGCCTGATCCAAGTAAAGTCCCGCAAAGTCAGAGACTGCGCGTGTGCTAAGTTACTGTCAGGTTGATCATGCCTAGACAGATAATGAGACCCCTCCCATCTTTCCTTCGCAAGAGCCTGTGCTCTCTGCGAATCAATTCTAGTAGTTGTGGGTATTTTCAAGCACACCACCGAAAGAATGTGGGCACTCGATTCGACTATCGCTTTGATATTAATACTTAAATACTTTATTTGTTCAGTATCAGTATCACAGGGCGATAGTCGACCGAGTCGAGACGAGTGCCCAGATTCTTTCGGAGATGTGGTTGAAAAAATCCGCAACTACCAAAATTGATTCATAAGTAACACAGGCGTGTGTAACTGTAAACGGAAGATGGGAGAGGTCTCATCACCGAAAGGTGAGAGAGTTAATGCATGTTGCATGTCCAATCGAATGAAAAGACGATGGACAGCAGTTTATTTCAACGAGTACGAAAAATGAAATAGAAACGCTCTATTGTGTTTCAAAATGATTTTCTGAATATTTTTGTGGTTTTTACTATAAATATGGAGGATTTAGTCTGAAGGGTAATGCTTCGGAAAGAGCACCTGCCACCGTTTGTCCAGCACATGTTTGAACTCAATTACTGAAGTTGCCAAGATTAGTTCTGCGGGAAGTGAGTTCCACGCGTTCACTATACGGATGCTAAAGAATTGTGTTCTGGATTCGAGCCTGGTGTGCTGTTTACATAGCTTGAGACTGTGCCCTCATGTACCAACCAAAGGAGAGAACCGAAAGAAGTCATCGAATTCGAGACAACTCAATCCTTTGACAACCTTAAAGGTCTCTATAAGATCCTCCTAAGTGAGAAAAGTCCTAGTGTTATTAGACGGTTTTCATAATTGGTGTATGCTAACCCCTCGATCATGCGAGTGGCCAGCTTCTGTACGTTTTCTAGCTGCACTATATCCTTCTGGTAATACGGCTTCCAAGCCTGGATACAGTATTCTAAATGTGGCCTTACTATTGCCTTGTAGAGGGGCAATAGTACCTCAACTTTTCTGCAAGTGAGGGCTGAACGTAGTCGAAAGAGTTCCCTCCTGGCCCTTTGAGCAGCAGCAGCACATTGGTCAGCCCACTTAAAGTTTGCGGAGACTACGATTTCTAGGTCCTCAGATTTTACCCTACGGAACTCCGTGTGGGCTGAAGGCGTAGAGACAATCATTTTGCCTGCCAGTGTAGGAAGCAAGTGACTCTTATCTAGGTTAGGGGAAGGTCCCACTTAACCGCCCATGCCATCACAGCAACATTTCACATACAGTGTTAATTATGCCGTGAAATGTCAAATTTAATGACATTATTTGATGCATCATTCGGGTAAGTTGAGTTTTCTCTATTATATTTGCTGAATCCCTTTTTGAAAATATGACTAAGTTGCTACACATTCTAGGTCGTAAATGGTGCGTTAAAACAACTACCAAACTTGGCTTCGACAATTGATGGGTATGTTAATGTGGCTACCATATATCACTCTCCTTTGAATATTGTGCTGCCGAATACGTTATCTGCCACTATGATACTACAGTCCGTGATTTTCTGAATTTAGTTTAACTCAAGCAAACATTTATGGACAGAAACCTCAATTTCTTAAATGCTGCAGACAATAGATGATATTTACCATAGGGCTGAGAAAGTCTGTGAAATAATCAGTTTGAATCATTTACTTTTGTTTGCTTTTGGAGGCATTTATTAAACATTGGTTATAGCTGAAAAACACTGTTATTTAAATTTGATGGGGCATCGGGTGGAGAACACAAGGTAATGACAAACTTTTTGTGACGTTCTGTGGCAATGAACCATTGATATCTGTGCTTTCCACTTCTGCAAGAGGCTGTGGCGTAAAATTTTTCAATACAGCACTTCTTTAGTATCCGTATTATGAACGCGTGGAACTCACTTCCTGCAAAACTAATCTCGGTATCTTCAGTAATTGCGTTCAAGCATGGGCTAGACGAACGGTTGCAGGTGCTCTTTTCGAAGCATCACTCTCAAGACTAAATCCCTCCATATTCATAGCCAAAAATTACAAAAATATGTGGAAAATCATTTTGAAGCACAAAAAGCTTTTCTTTTCCATTTTTCGTACTCGTTGAAATAAACAGCTGTCCATCGTCTTTTCATTCGATTGGACATGCAACATGCAATAACTTTCTCACCTTCCGGTGATGAGACCTCTCCCATCTCCCATTTACAGTTACACACGCCTGTGTTACTTATGAATCAATTCTGGTAGTTGCGGGTTTTTTCAATCACATCTCCGAAAGTATCTGGGCACTCGTTTCGACTTGGTCGAATTTCGTCCTGTGATACTGATACTGATCTACTGTTGAGGGTTGTTCAACGAAAGAAAGGCTGTCCAGTACCAATCTGGACAGCCGACCTTCAAAATGGTATGTATATTTTCGGCGTTGAAAGGAAACGCTTCGGGGTCATTCTGATATTTAAATTTGCCACGTTTGGTGTGTCATGTTTTCTTCCTGTCAGTTCAGTTCAGTTGTCACAGCACTACAAATGGCTGATAAGCCAATCGAGCGGCCAGAATCTCCGTCAGTGGAAAATTAAAACATGAGCGTTCACTTTTGTCAAAGTAGAATTTTCGGATCTGTTGTTCTGCGTCAGATCCTGGAGCAGACACATTATTGGAATGCAGATATATGTGTGGCCTACATCGACTTCAAGAAGGCCTTCAATAGCGTTCACCAAACAGTGTTACGGAAAATCCTCCGTCATTATGGTATACATCAAAGATAGTAAATCATATAAAAGCCTTTCATGAGAAGTTTGATTGCCAAGTCGCTCACAATGATCGCTCACTGAGAAGTTTGAGGTTCGTACGGGAGTGAGGCAAGGTTGTTATCTCTCACCGATTCTCTTCTCCCTAACAATAGACTGGATTATGAGACAGGTGACCGATGGCATGACAGCACACATTCCATGGACCCCAGCGGAACCGCTAGAATACCTGGACTATGTGGATGATGTTGCCCTCTTGGCATGCAAGATCAGTGACATCCAGAACGAGAGCGATCGATTATTGGCAATTGGCAAGACGGTGGGTTTGAAAATTAATGCTGGCAAATCGGAGGTAATGCGGAAGAATGTTCCGGAGCAACCACCAGTGTTCGTGGACGGTCAACCGCTCAGTGAGGTTACAGATACAGTCTACCTTGGGAGCAAACTGACTGTAAATGGTAACTGTGAAGATGAGGTCAGGGAAAGGATCGGGACGGCGAATCAAGCATTCTGCGTGCTGAATTTCATTTGGAAATCATCCGCTCTCAACATTAACACGAAGATCAGACTCTTCGAAAGCAACGTTCTGAGTGTGTTGCTGTATGCATCGGAATGCTGGAAGACGATCGCTGTCATTGAGCGCAGAATGAACGTATTTCAAACTAAGTGCTTGAGAAGGATTCTACGGATTTTTTGGCCACACACCATTCCAAATGAAGAGCTCTCGCGAAAAACTAGTGTGGAGGTGCTATCTACGGTAGTCAAAAGACGACGGTGGAAATGGTTCGGTCATGTCTGCATGATGGATCCCAGCTCGCATACGAAGGTAGCCATTCACTGGCTTCCGCAAGGTTAACGAAAAAGGGAACGGTCCAAGGAAACTTGGCGCAGAACGTTGGAACGCGAACTACTTGCACAAGGATTCACGCTGCAGACGGCAACGGAAACAGCGGCAGACCGGAACCACTGGCGTGGGGTTTTCTTCGCCTCATGTGCTACCGGAGAGGACTGACACACATACTATTGCCAAAGTTGGTTTATTGTTCTTTGGAATCCTCATTGTATGCGATGATACGTCAAGTGTTTTTTTAGACCGTCATTAGGTTCCAGTATTTGTAGCTGCGATTGGGAAAAACGGAAAGGGTTTCTCTTTACCAAGCCGGCTAGAGGTTAGCTATGGATTACTTGTGCGGGCGTATAAAATATGACATTTAAAACAAGGCATTATATGATTTGATTTTTGTATGGGTTTTTGTGATTCCAAACATCTAAACCACGCTAGAATTTCGTTTTGAAATCTGCTAAATGAAGTTGATTTCGAAACAACCGGCGGCTCCTTGATCTGCCTTTCTGAATATTAGGTTCCGTGTATCAAGATTCAAGATTTTTGGTTGAGAAGCAATTCACTTTACAATAACCATCAAAATCAATACGGCGATGATAATTTTCAAATGGTTGGGGCGAAATTCGGATTAGCTATCACCACACAATTATCAAGATTCCATTTGAATATAGATAAACTGTTTGAGCTTACCAAATCGGCAGGTTGGGAATTCCAAATAAAACAAACATCAATCGTCTGATCTTGTCAGCAAATTTGTTAGACATGAGCGATGTCTGCTAAATAAGTGTTGGGCAACCGCCAAAAGTTGGTTTGTTTCCAGATTTCACACTATTTCTGCGGTTATTATTCGCTCAAAAACGTTAGCTACCAAAGAGAGCAATGTCACCTGCCTGTAATTTTTAACCACCTTTGTAAATTGGTATTATTTATCCCAGGTTACAATGTTTTGGTACCACACTAATATGAAGCAAATTATTAAAAGGGCAGGCAAGAGGTTAAGAGAGCTTCACATGACCGGTTTTGTGCAGTTTTGGAGTTATCTCGTCTGGTTCTGGAGATTTATTCACTTTTTATTTCCGTAATGGCTGCGTTACGATCATGAGAGTTAACAATCCTTTACTCAAGGTAAGCGCGGATTTATCCAGTTGCGCGAAACCAGTGCTTTGCAACTCAGCACACAGAGCACGGTAGTTCACCCTTCTGGTGACCATAGCGCTACAAACCTACTTCAAGTCTAGGACATCATGATGACTTCATTTGATTTGCGGTTAATAAACGATATTTTCTAAAGCTATGGGATTTGATGTATGCATTATGTCCAAGTTAGACAGGTGGTATGATCAGTTCATAAGAGTAAACCCAAAAACGTGGTTATAAATAGGTACGGGATCAAAGATGGCTCGAAGTTCATATTCATGTGTCTCTGATGGATGACCATTCCGACTATAGAGCTGGGACAGTCAATATTTGTGTATTGTACCTCGATGTTAGATAACGAATAGCATTACTCAATTTATTGTTTAGGTCGAGAGTTGCTGTTGGAAAACGAGTGATCACACCAAAATGCATTATTCTCTTGAAATAAGAGCCAGAGAGCAACAAAGTGTGTCATTTATATCAAGGGTTTGGCCGTTAATTGCTCTATAGATAAACGATTGCTTTGTGTAGTGCTGTTTTTCCGCCATCACCTAAACGGTCACGCCGGAAAAGAGATATCCTGGGCAATGATAAATCATTTTCAGACAATGAGGCATTGAACCACGTTTCTGTTATTGCAACTATGTTTGTAATTATTTGGCCGAATTCTCTGGAATCGGACTTAACAATTAGTGATGAATCATGTGGTACATGATAAGGCGTTAAACAGTGTGATGCTGGATCCCTCTGAACAGTCAGTCCCTTTAATAATAAAACGTGAGCTTTTATTTGTCACCAACCGCTTTAATCGACAATTAGATTTCGGTGTCAATATCTCGGTCCGACTTAATTTCAGCCGGACCTACGGTGTTTTCCACGCATTGATTTCTTCTATTTCAATTTAAACGGTGCTATCCGCTGTCTCCGGTTGGTGTTTGACTTATGACATTGGGTTTGGATGGGCTAAGTCTAACATCCTTAGGTAATGTTCGTTTTCCTTTTTTAATTCTGAACTTACAATTTCGGCCACAGCGCTGGTCAAGAACGTAATCTTCAGGAGTTTCGGTCTATCCCCTTTATATTTTGCAGAAAAAGAAACTCGAAAATTGTCCACAACAACGGCATTAGAAATATCTAGAGAACGCGCAACGTAGCATCATTGCCTGACGCCTTGCTATACGGTTTCCTGAATCGATGCTCCAGAAGTATTTTCTGGGACACCAAGTATAACAATACTTCCTGATAAAGTTAATATAAAAGCTCATTTGCACGCATATCCATCACACAAACACCCCACGACCGTTTTCGTGCTGTTTGCACTCATCAAACATATGAGCTGAAGTTGGGTGACGAGTCAGACAAGTCCATTTGTCTGGGATTACATGATCAATTTGCACGAGGTCGAGGTCGTGTTTCTGTTTTTTATCAAACAGGCTTTCTTGGAACACGCTGACGTGCGTGCATATAACGTTAAACTTATATGGGGAGTTCCTATTGCGTATCGGAAAGTCAGACATTTTAGATTTTAAACCATTTGGGGCTTAACTTTGTGAGTCCGGTACAGCAGTTTTGAGTGTAAATCTGCGATTGACCGTAACAGAATATCTCTATAAGAATTTTTTACTACAGTGGTTGTTTTAACCGATTCATAAACGAGATTAACCCTGCTTCTTCTCTTTTAAGTCAAACTAATAACCTTAATCTCAATCCACAGTTGTGGTTCCGAAATCGTTGTATAGATATGACGGTTTTCACCATTGATCACTTGCGTACTCACAAGATATACCAATATTTCCTCCACACGTCAAAGCTCAACTCTAAACTCGCCATTTTATTTTCTATTTCGGCTTCAAAAGTATCGGTATCGGGAAAGGATTTAGCTTTGCAACGAATACAGACATAGCAGGCACCTGGAGGATTTTCATTATTTAATGATGCTATCGAAACTGGGACTAAAGTGCGGTCACATTTACCATGGATTTCACCCATACACAGAAAACACGTTATGACTTTACTCGCAATGGGACTCACAGGTTGTTCACACGCTTTCCACGTGACCTCAAAACAATTTTGTGTGCCGTTCGTGATCATTCTTGTGTTCGACTGATCCAAGCACTTGGCGCAGAGGTCAAGTTGGTTCCATGTCGCGGTCAGTTGAACAATCTTCGCTGACACAATTTGATCGATCGGTTTTTGTACGTATGTTGGATCTCGTAATGCGGTCACAGATGTTGGTAGCCTGAAGTGTGTTGTTCGGTTGATTGGAGTGGGTTTGTCGACTGGTCGATGTGGCTGCTTTGGAACTCGTGATTTCTTCATTTAGCTAATAATCCACAATAACACATTAACCACACAAGGTAGAATACAAAAAGGGTATCAAAATGCGTAGCTAGACGCGATCTTTGTAATGTTAGCGGAGCCATAGAATAGTTAGAGATGTGAAACATTTTGCGCGCGTGAGCACACTGAGATATGGCAACTCTGCTCTGATTTAGTTGACAAGAGCAAAACCAATAAATTTCAATAGATATCATTAAACGTAACACAGAATTCTTAAAATGGGATAAATCTGAACAAACGTGGCGAAGATATGACCAAAAGTGTCAGAGCAAGAATGATACCGCTCAGCAGAATCAAATTGGGTTGAAAACGATCAAAATATTGCTGGTTCCACCTGTCAAACGTTAGTCCTTTTCCGCATCTCGCTTTTATCTGATGTTAAGTGCGAGTATATTGTCGCAAACTTATTTAGCTCGGCTAAGATTTTCTCACATTATCCAATTTGATTGCATCCTTACTAGTTCTAATTACCCATCTTTTTAGGAGCGCCTCTTGTATTGCTCGGTTAAATTCTCTTATATTTTTACTCCAATATTTTTTGCTGGTGCCTTTTTATAACCGTCGGTTGTGTTCGAATTCGTTTGCCACCAATTATGAATTAGATTTCTGCCTTACTTATATAATGTTATTAGCGATTAATTAGTTTGTTTATTAGATGCATCTCTTGCAAAGTCTTTGTATTCACAAAAGACCAATTCGAACAACGTATGATTTGCAAATACTTTCTAATTTATCTAGGAGATTCCTGTATATTTTTGGTATACAGAGCGCTAACAGGCGTCGCATTTGTTGCCTCTGGCTATGCGTTGAATTGAGCTATCCTTTATGCATTGAAACGTGAAGTGTATGATTTTTCAACCAGATATAGGAAGATATATGAAGTAGAAAAATAGATATTTCATTTATGAAACGAGATTTATCATATAAACTAGTGAATAATTCAGATGAATTCTAGAGAATTGCTGAATTCGGAATTGTGTTGCTAGTAGAGCGTACAAAATAAGACGAAGTCGATCGTACTGCAAAACAATTAAGAATGTGAAAATATTTAGACTTTAATCAAGCGATTTCAAACTGTACTTTAATAACTATTGCTTGTTAATTACAGTAGGTCTGAGATAGAATCGCGTATCGTTTCAATGTGACGTTCACCAGTCTGGAAAATATAAAATTGCTGTTAGTGAATCCTAGTTAACAATCGATATATCTGATATGGAGTTCGCGTTGCCACACGAAACGCTTTCAAGAACGGACAGATTAGCTTCCGGGTCTGTCAGAGCCGTTGCTCTATACTGTAATGATCACCATCTCGTGAAAGAATTAGAAGATTTCAACGATTTTGTCTCAATTGGAGAAAATACAATACTCAACGGTAGAATTCGATTTGGAACGTATTTGTCTCAATTGGAGAAAATACAGTACTCAACGTTGGAATTCGATTTGGGCCGTATTTGTCTCAATTGGAGAAAATACAGTACTCAACGTTGGAATTCGATTTGGACCTTATTTGTTTCAATTGGAGAAAATACAGTACTCAACGTCGAATTCGCTGACGTCGAAATGCCTGTTACCCGCAGTTTTGTCGAAAAGATCAAAACTTCCCAACAGTTGGTCAATAATGGAACGGAAGACACCGCAGGTGAGCGCATTCATTGTTCTGTTGAGGGCTCTCGTGGTAGCTTGAGGGGTTCAACGGTAGATTCAAATATTCGTGTTCGTAAGGCTAAAATGCGCCTTGAACTCCTAAAACTGTCGCAGGAAACAATCGAAATGCAGCACAAACTGAATTTGCTTCAGGCGGTATACGAGGTTAAAATGGCTAAGATTGCTGCTTCGGCAAGTTATCTTGCGCATTGTGAGCATCAAAAGGAAAAAGTAGCTGACTACCCTCGTTCGGAGGTAGAAGATTCTGTCCGTAATAAAAAGCCCGGCAGTTTACCAAGAGCTGACCTTCCGAAGATAGAATTGATATCTTTTGGTTCAGCTAGCACCTACGGGAAATTTTGTCGTCATTTCGAGACCTATGTGGAGTCTAGAACTCTTGATGACGGACAAAAGTTCCTATGTTTGCTAAATTATTGCCGAGGTATAGCAAAAGAATCTATTGAAGAGTGTGTCATGCTGCCACCTGAACGTGCGTATAAGCGGGCGAGATCAATCCTTAAGGACCGCTTCGGGCAATCGCAAACAATAGCAAGGCCTGTTGGTCTCGTCAATTCTCAAGAAATTGTTTCTACTGGTGTAACGTTGAATGATATTGACCTTTGTGTTGTCGATGGTGATCAGAAAGCTGAGTCACCTGACACTGAATTAGCTCAGTCGGATTTTGTGACTGAATTTTCCGACACTAATTCGGATCAGATGGAGATTAAGCCTGGCCCACCTGACACCAAATCAGCCCACATGAAAAGTAGGCCTGGTTCACATGACACCGAATTAGCTCAGTCGGATTTTGTGACTGAATTTTCCGACACTAATTCGGATCAGATGGAGATTAAGCCTGGCCCACCTGACACCAAATCAGCCCACATGAAAAGTAGGCCTGGTTCACATGACACTGAATCAGCTTTAATTAGGGCGACGTATGGTCAGCACGACAATCCGTATGATTGGCGTAAACCTTTCGGTTGTATACCTGATGAACCATTTATGTTTGGGAACTCGGATACAATATTTTGGAATTTAGACTTGTTTAGATGGCGCAAAATGTCGCTGTTGAAGGATGCAATACATAAGGCTCGTTCGGGTAGGATATCATTCATGAGCTTATTGTAGGGCGCTGGCAGAACCGGAGGACGTGGTGGGTCTTTGTCTAGCAAACATTTTCCCTATAAAAAGCCACAGGTGTCCAGTGATGGTGATGCGACGTGGCGTGTGTGAGTCGCCACTGAATAAAGTCACTTGCTTTATTCTACTGTACCTGGGGTGTCGGGCCCGGGGGCTGGTGCTTAAGGTGGGAGGCGGGTTTTCGGATCTGCTGACCCCAGAAGTACCACCAAGCATTCAGTCTGCCGGTTGCATGCGAAGACGAACGTTGATTACACTGAAGGCAAATGTTTTCGGTGGGAGGCGGGTCTGCCAACTCCAGAGATACCACCAAACATTTGATCGTCGAGTCGCTGTCATTGGTCGCGCAGGTACACGGTTCGGGTAGCCAGGTAGAGGAGAGCCCCGCAGTTCAGTGTTTGTGTCTCTACTTGCTTTTCAGATTTTGAGGAATTTTGGTGGGCGGTGTATGAATCCGCGTCGATGTCTTGAAAATTCCTCTTTCGGTCCAGCAAGATCAAACGAACTGAAGACATTTGTTCCCACCCTATACCCGTGTTCCTTATCAAGTTTTTTGTGTCATAGTTTTTCCCGTGATATTTTTGTTTGTTCTTTAAATTGAAAATAACATTTAAACTAAATGTTAAATCTGTGAGAGTTTTCTTTCCTGAACATTTTTCCTTTGTTTAACTGCACTTCGGCTTCCGCACATTTTGATTTGTCCGTTACCCGTGTTTACCGTTATTGCAAAACGGTAATTTTTTGTGCTCTCAACTGAGTTGTTGGACTTCCGTTTATTGGACGCTTTGGGTTTGCATTGAAACCTGTATTCGATTACCGTTGAGTACAGCGTTATTTGACGTATTGTTCTGATTTGGGATAGATTCGTAAACGCTCGTCACTCCCGGTAGAAGATTCTCGTGGCTCGTAGCAGGCAGCTAGTTTCCGTGAAAGAAACTATTCCCCAGTGACGGTTTGGTCGCTACAACGGCATTCCAAGTTGGTCACGTGCATGCATTCATCGTCAACGTGCGAAAGTTCACACTATCTCACCTTATGGTAATTTTACAGCACCAGAAGAAAGATTCAGCCATATTCATCTTGATTTAGTTGGACCACTGCCCTCCTCACGTAATCATCCTTACATCTTAACATGTTTTGACAGATTTACGCGATGGCCTGTCGCAAGGGCTTTGAAAGACATTGAAGCAAAGACGGTTGCCGAAGCATTAATCGAATCTTGGATATCACAATTTGGCGTTCCTTCACTCATTACAACTGACCGTGGTTCTCAATTCCAATCAGCACTCTTTCGAGAGTTAAACCAACTGCTGGGCACCGACCACATTCGCACCACAGCCTATCATCCTTGTGCGAACGGTCTAGTCGAGCGCTTTCAACGACAATTGAAAGCTACCCTCATTGCTCACGGGAATACACAAAATAGGTCGGTCTCATTACTGCTTGTCATGTTATTATTACGAAGGGCAGTGAAAGAGGATCTCGGGTGTTCAACAGCAGAACTAGTTTATGGCACAACACTGCGCTTACCGGGTGACATGGTCAGTGGCTCTCGTGAACACGACTTCACAACAACTAGTCAGTACATCGAAGATCTTAAGCGTCATATGCGGACATTGCGTTATCAACAGCCAAGAATATCACATCGCGATAAGCAAGTACATGAATACCTCCAATCATGCGAGTTTGTCTTCGTGAGGGTCAAAAGTGTAAATAAGCCCTTGATGGCACCTTACAGCGGTCCGTACGGAGTACTGGAACGTCATCCGAAATACTTCAAGATAGATTAAAACGGAACTCCTGACAACATTAGCATTGATCGCCTAAAGGTCGCCTATTTGCAACCCTTGCGGTCAAGCTTCAACCGAAGCTTACGAAACACGGAAAGCCCTAATCGCGGTGTTGTCAATATACCCACTTGTATTCCGCAAAATGGTGCCGACATCCAATACACTCCTTTCACGCAACCAATGGGTATACCCAGTCCTTCCTCGCAGACTTTACGTTTTTGCTTGAAAAGAACCCAACACACACGATCTGGCCGTATTGTTACTTGGCCAAAGAAACTTCAGACTTACCTCACTTAAAATTTTTCGAGCGTTCCCATTTTTTGTTTCAACGCTCTAGGGGGGAGATGTGTCAAGTTTGTACAAATCTAATTTTCACTTAACAATTTTTCTGGCACAAAAAAACTATTGTACAGTCTTTGATATCTTCAGTTCAATTTGTTCTAACAATATCATGTCGCTCAGACGATCGATAGTACTATTGATTTTTCGATTTCCTGTTAACGTTATCACTCACGTTTCACCGATTTTTTATTCCATAACTCAGTGAACACAATTCATCTGTCGAATACGATTTTGTACATAATCAACTCATCACTCAATCGCAATACACTTCTGTTGAGTGCGTTACCCGCATTCTCAGTCGATATGGGTTTTTGGGAATTTCGTCTCGGGAACATAACATTTCGAGTAGAAATTTTGAAGTCATTACAAGAGTAAGGAATTACCAAAGGAGTATTGCGGATTATATGTACGTGGATCAAAAGAACTGTACGTGAGTCAGATCACTTAGTTTTGTACTGCGTGTTTTTATACTATCTTGACTGGTCCACTACAAGCTTTTCGGGATATTTTACTAACGAGAACGTTAGACGCAACTTCGAATGGTCCGGCTTAGATGAAACAAACAAGCGTTTGGCAATATGTACATTACATGACCGCCGTTTTAATCAAGATAAAAAGAAATCTTGTTGATGGGCTATGCACGCGAGCAATCTGACCATACTCTGGAAAGTATGTGGTTGAACGACGTGTGGTCATACCAAGCGTTCAACAGAGAAACGGCTATTCACCCAGCTTCATTAATCAAGACGTGCTCTCAACGCCAGACAGAATACTCGTGCATAGACTAGCGTGAAACACCTTATACATTTTATTTGAATTTAATAATTTCGCATATAGGGACTGTTCGACCTAAACGGTTAACGAGTAGTTCACAAGACATTCATGTCTCTGCAAAGTAAAAATAACATCTACCACCAAGTAAACAATCTCAGCATCCGGAAAACCAGCTACTTCACGCAAAATCAAGTCATAGTAACCAAGTTACCTACTCATGTGAAGCGTGTCGCACTGGACAGTATAACGCGAAAACTAACAACGCGAATGTTTCATCATCACCTTTTCTTATTGATGTGTGGAGGTGTTCACGATAGATCGCAAATGCTATAAATATACGAGCAAGACATTAAATTCGAATGTCAATGTATGATATAGTCATCTTTGGCTGCAAGGCATATGCTGCTCTTTGATATTATGGCTGCTGTTCTCCGGCAATTATTTTTCGTTTGAAAATGAGCTTACTAGCTCGGGTGTCACTCAAGTCCCAATAAAACGCAACAAACACGGTAGAAAAGATTTATTACAAGTAACAGTAGTTACCAATCACAAGCAATTTGGCAAATATCCCGTCCATCTGTATGGTGCTGAGCGAGTTCGCCTTTGACTCAATAAAATTAAAACAAATAAATAACAAAGTATGTATGAAAATAAGTCTAATATCAAAACAACTTCGTATCAAAGTTGACATCACTGTCGTTGGAATAAGGACAGCCGTTGTAGGAATCATGAACGAGATTGGGACACACGCCGGTGGTTGTAGACAAGTGTTGATGGATTTCGGTGAATATATCGATCAAATTGTCCATACCGTAAAGATAACCATCTTCATGATTACCAAAACACCATGATGTTCTGTGGTTCAAAGGGGAACCAGAAACGGGAAGTGTTTTACCAAAATCGATCATCCAAACATTGACCGCGTTGGCAGGAGTGTCGTGAGCAAACAACAACGATGAACCGATTAACTACAAAAAAACAATGTAAAACTTGGTACCGGGCGGAACTGAGTGAATGGATGGTTCAACTAGTCTAAAGGGTCACCAACGAGTTCTGCTCAATCTCCGTCTTGGAGGGGAAGCCCGTAGCACTCATCGGTAGAGATTAGAATTTTCTGCATAGTTGAGGCAACCTTCCATTGATGTTGAATTGCAGCAATCCGACATAACAGTACAACACGTTTCAGGAAACTCAATGTAGATAAAAGCATATGGTTCGACAAGGGTGCGTAAGACTGATTTAAGGTACTTCAAGGTTAGCATAATCAGAAATAGCGGAACATCGATAGCACCGACTGGTTTTCACAACCTACAATCATGGTGGAAGTGTGCTTACCAAGGAAAAGTTGAATAGAATGGTGTTTTAAGTTACGAGCATTTATAAGGACACGATAAATATAAACCGGGTCGATGGTCTATTTTCCATGAGCTCGAACGCTTGTAAAGCGATTTAATAGAAACGAAACGTGGTAAGCAATTAAGTCAACGACTTATTTGTTATTCTAAGAGTCTTGGGAAGCATCAATGAAACGAGGTAAAATACCAAGCCCAAAATCAGAAAAATTAGTTAGCTGCGGTATGCATAGCAAGGGACTTCATGCACTATGAAACGCCAACAGATTGAGAGGACTTATCCAACAGCAATCAGGCAACCAGCGTTCGATGAAAGTTTGTTGGAACTTGGCCAGAATGTGGTTATTGACAAGGTAGACGCCCTACGACGAAGCTTCAAGCTTGCACGCAATAGCAATTAAAGAATTCATTGTAACCTAAGTTGTACATGATACAGTTCGATGCCGATGTAACGTTTGAGCAACAGAACATCTTTGGAAAGAAGCGCAGGGAAAATAGCAGGTGAATAGTACAGAATATGAGGTAATAAACGAGGGAATATGAAGTGAGAGATTAGCTTAGATTTAACGCAGATGACCCCAAGATAGACGACCAGCTCTGAGAACGACATGAAATGTAGGAAGCATAATCATGGGTGTTTGGTGCACCTAAGTGATCAGTGATTCGAACACTTGTTCTAGAATTTGCAGAAATTATAGTGTATAAAAGATAAACAGAACAGAGGTAACACTAAAACATAACAAACAGTAGAATCCATCTTGCTAAACAAGATCAAGCGCATGTGGATCCTGATCTTATTATCCCTACATGATGAGTGCAAACAGCACGAAACCGGTCGTGTGGACAGTAAGTTAAGCTCCACAATATCTGCGTGCAATTGACCGTTTGAAACATTTTTCAACACTAAAATAACAGCGTGTTGGTTAGCGTTTTAGTTGAAGTCGGAATATATAATTGTGTAGTACATGAAGTTTGAAAATCAGTCTACAAGCACACTACCGGTTACGTGATTGTTGTCACACCTCAGGTCAGCGCATCCACGACCCGATATTCGGAACTCATTCTGACTTTGCGCTACACCCAGATTTCGGCAAAGTCGAGGACAAATCTTCTTTTGATGATAAATTACTAGTAAACAAATATTATTTGCTAATTTCATCTCTCAAACACTCGTTTAAGGCGTATTTTAGAACAACAGATTACAACTAGCTGGTAAGATACAAGACAAAAATCTAGAGTGTCCATGCACGCATCAAGACCACGCCAAGCCCGAGTGTAAAACGGAATACATGCGGAGTGCTAATTAGCTAGGAATTTGACGTACTTCGTGTCGAGCGAAGAATTCAGATTTTTCCAACGCGGTACGCAATGATTCCAGTTTCCGCAGATATTTATTCTAGCGAAAAGAATAACGCACGTAACAAAACGCCAAACGTGTTATACAATGAAACAATACAGTGTATATCATCAATATATCAAACTTTGTCTATGAAATCAACAGAAAAATCCAATTTCACGTTCCGGGTGTAGTCACAGCTATACAATACTGTGGTACGATGCAGATTTCGCATTGGATGACAGTCAGCTTCCTGCGTAAGTCAAAATTAGAACCCTCCAATGGTCGCTTTAATGTTTTATCCTAATTTGTTTGCTCGATAAGTGTTGGGTGAGTCATGTTAAACCCTGGAAATGAACTCGTCTGAATCAGCCATCGGTTCCGTTATGCACTTACCTACGCGTCATTTGTTTTTTGTTTGCTTTATTTACCTCAGCAACCCACAATTTTCTGGGGCCAACCTTTACAATCATATTATGAATTTGTTGTTGTCCTATAAATGCAAACCATGTCCACGGTCAACACACAATGGTATATGGTATGGTATGAAAGCACAAGCCTGATCCAGACAAAATGCCGCATAGTCAGAGACTTGTACGTGGGCTAAGATACTGTCAGGTTGCCCAGGTCTAGACAGATATGAAAGGGGAAATAGAAATGGTAGTGAGGCTCCAGCGTGTTTCAGCATGCAGCTCACTACCGTTGGCCAATCAATTTAGCACGATGTTAGTCGTACAGCACAGAAATGCTACACGATTGCACATCCGTGCAGGACATTGGACATTGGACCTTGTACCTCTACACAACGTTCCATTCCGGCTTTGTTCTATTTTCCTCACTGTTGGGTTAAGAGCAACGCGGCAATTGGTATAAGGCCACGAGTATTTAAAGTTCATCGTCCCTTCAATGAAAACAATTTGGCGACGGGATATTTCATCATAACAATAAGATTGATACAAACGACCGCCGAGCTTCGGGAGCCACTAGTGCTGGCCCAAAGCTGGACTTGGTTGTCAGAGGCTATTTGAGACATTTGGGAACATTTTATACACAGTGGGAGCTTACCCCACTGCCAACCCGGGCTATGACAACCTTTGGAATGGGTGTAAATCATAATTGTAGTCTAATCAGCAACAGCGTTAGATCGATATCGAATAACACCTTTCAACTTGCATAAAACTACCTCAAAATAGCGACAGAACAAATGAAGAAGGCGGCGGCACGTGATAACCAAACACATTATGGGTTGAAAACGGAGCTGAGGTTCGATGCTATCGCAGAGGCAAACGCAAATATCTTGGCGTAGTAAAACGAAGATCGACGAGTATAGCGGGCCATACAATACAAACCTGTCGATAAACAGGTTTTTAACCCGATTCACGTGTAAAACAAAGCCAAAGCACAGACGTTCAAATCTGCCGCCGGAGATCGAAATTTATCAAGATTGACGCGAGGCCATGGATTTAAGCAGACAGGAACAAGAAAGAAATGGACGAGCAATTGTTTATGTGACCAGCTGACTTACACAAGTGGTGAGGTCGAATCGCAGGAAATCGGATAACACGGCCTTTACATGTTCCCGAGTAGAAACTAATTTGAAATCACGTGACACAGGAAAACCGAATTTCTATATGAAAAAATCAGAGAAAACGTTAGAAACACACAATCACAACTAGGTTCAGCCATAGTCAAGCCGCTTAATGTGACAAATTTACAGAAGTACTCGACGAACGTGTTTCAGAGAAAAGATATACAGATACGAAGATCAGTCTAAACAGAAAGATAGATCTTCGATATAATGGCGCGATGTTTGTAAGCTATAAACGAGCCTTCACCCCGACAATGAAAGTGGAGGACAAGTGAAGACTTGGCTCGCTACCGTGAGATCGGACGTAGAGCTGCTTGGTCTACGATCGGCTTACGGATGGCGCACGTGGGACCGGAGCTGGCTTAAAATCTGCGCGAATCTCGCTTCTAACCGCCGAGCGTGGGTGGCTGCAATGCGTGAAGTCAATGAAGCCCACTCATCCTCCAGGAGGAGATAGTCGCACAAAAGTAAGTGAAGTAAGTAATGAAAGAGAATCCATGTGTTCATAAATTATTAAAGTAACATACAATCGGACTCAAATGGTGTCGAACTAGGGAGAAATGAGCTGTGCGAACAGGTTGTAAGTGCCTCGAAACAAATTTGGTGGTCCAAGTTGGATAGTGGAAGTCAACGTTTGGTAAGAATGGCACAGGAAGCGTCAAATTATATAATCAAATATCAAAGCAAATGTGTTCATTCACGTTGGAATTCAGCACAAGGTTGGATTTATTTTTTAAACCCATAGCGTTTTGCGTCACAAGTTTAGCCGTGCAAATGTGAACCATTTTGTCTATTGACCTTGACCGAATTCACGCTCTGCTGGGTAAATAGGACAATCGATCTTGACATTTGAGAATAGGCCGCGCAGTGTCACGACCAATTAGAGGTGGTGGTTGGAGTGCCAATTAATCACGTTCCCTGTTCTGACTACCCTTGGTCAGACGACGCTTAGAAGAAACGTTATCCAAAAATGCTCTAGCCGATTGCTCTCAAATTTATTTTCACGAACTAGCTCACTTACGCGTTGCTTGCATTTGGGAGAGGCGAGTTAATGGACCGAATTAGTCTTGGATACTCCATGTGGAGCATACGAATGTAACAAGATCAGTTCTGTTGATGCCGTGCCTTCAGTTGCGTGAATTCGTGTTAACTGAGCTTCGGTTAGTTTTCAGCGGATCTTCAGCAACAGTCTTTCGGACTTCCTACTTTTCCTAGCTTTTCATTTGAATGAACAATTTAATTGCCGAAAAAGTGACGCATACCGGTATCTACAATAATAAACATAAAATCTGTTTAAATCCACTAATTAGGGAGAAAATTGAACATTTACTGACGAGCTTCGTTCTTACCCCGGGATCAGTTGAATCGCTGAAGCACATGATCCCCTGCGAAGAACTCAACAACTGTTTGTTGTATCTGGTTTGGCCTGGGTGAATGTCATATACGGTATCACTGTTCAGAAGGCGTCAGTTAGGGGATGGGCTCGGGGTGGATCACTCTAGATATCGTTTATAGCAAGCAACTTTATTAGGGAAGGCCAAGTTTGTCATTGAGGCAGGAACATGGAATTTATTAGTTGCGTAGTCCGATAAGTTTAACCATTTAAAACTGATCTGATCCATACGCAAGTGATGTAACCAATGTTACAATGGTAACAAACAGCGCATAGGTAGAATAGTCATGATTGAAAGAACCTTTTGGGTATAAAAGATCCAAGCAACCAGTTGGCTGCTAAGTAGTCAGTCGTTAGGATATAGTGTAATAACTAAAAACAAACTCACTTTGACCGCCTCTACCCGAAAGCCCATTTTGGCTGTCGTACTCAATGATTCGCGCCAACGCATGTACCGAAGCTTCGTTACGGCCTTTTGTTGATGTTCCTCGGCAGTTGGAGCGTTTGCATCTACAGCTACCATTTTGTGGTACATATCCTGTAGCGAAACGGCAGAAGTCGTCAAAAAGATAAGAGTGACGACCGGAATATGAAGACACGATCAAAGAAAAATACACCGAAATACAATTATATATGACTATCTCGGTTTACATTACAACAAAATGCTAACACACATATGCTGCTAGCAAGGGGTTTGAAAATATTCGAGACCGATCGGAAGCCCATAATCATGAAACGAAAGTTTGCAATGAATCGGTTAGAGCAGGTTTTTGGTAACGTTTCGCTTTTGAACACAGAAACGTCATCTGGCAAATGGAGTTGGTACGAACGAGTTGATACAAACAGCCGAAACGGAAGCGAAATGGTATAATCATCGCATCTAAAACCTTAGATGCCAGCAGAATATAATCATACCGAGGGACTTGGTGGTCAAACCTCCAGATAATTCTCGGAAGGCACAATGGCACAATAATATCACAATTGAAGATGGATTTCATACAGGTCATGACGGTAATGAAACTGGGAGGCATCGAATCGCAAGACAAGCCGCTCCGAAGTCGAGCAGCAACAAAATCCGTTAGGCGAACACAATAGGTTTTACTGGCTCTTTCGCGAAAAAGCCACTCAAATGTGCCAGACGGAGAAAGATTCATTAAAGCTTAATTGCGATCAGTTAAATGGTGGACGGTAGCCATAAGTCGTGGGACTACAATAGTGATGGTTGGAGGTTTGAGTCTCCCACGAGGCAGTGAATATATACTGCTGATGAACTCCAATAAGAGCGAAACTCGAGTTACGTGCATTAATATGGACCACGCGATCCCATTTGTGAATATTTCAAAGGACTTGGTGATCATGAGTAGTCACAAACATGATATAACTCTGCCTATGTCAGGACACCGGCTAACGACCTTGGTCCTGTGGCACATAGTGATGCGGATAAAGAACCGATTCGGAAACGCTGTGGTCTGCTATCCATAATACTCGTATGCTGATCTACTTCTCCATCTTAGTATCCCAATAGAAAAAAATGATTAAGTGCGATAAAAATCAAATGCCCAGGAAAGTGTTATTTACAAAGACTGAAAGTTTAGCATCTACATATAAATTCAATCAGAATCGCTGTCACAGTCTGTGCTATTAAGTAATATTGACAAACCTCAATGACGCAACATTTCAAACTGAATGTAAATTGACAGCAGTAAAAGATGCGCCGAAACATTCCAATGCAAAGATGTTATTCCTACCAATTGAAACTATCAATCGTTGCATGTCGTCTATATGCTATTCTAAGACCAATCAAAAAAGATGTGAAACCAAGCGAAGTTTCAGCGATCAATTCATACTTACCACTCTCAGATTTTCGGGCTGCGCATCCCCGACGAGTCCTACCTCGTCTTCCAGGTATGTCCGTTGACCCATTTTACAATCCATCACTGAGGGAGAATGCATGCCAAACAGAAGGTCTTGCATGCGAACGTACACTATGTGGTAGCGTTAAGGCCAAATATATGATTTATTCAATTGGCTTTCCAAAGAAATTGAATGCTTTCACACACAAAATAATCAAAAATGTCGTCCAAAAACACAACAGTCAGACGAATCATTAAACAGGACACGAAAAACAAAACAGAAATGTTGAGAGTCAATGGTCAAGGATATAAATAGACAGTTGAGAGGATTTATTCCATGTGGACTGGGCCGTTTTGTAGCAGTTACTCTGTTACCACCAGCTGGCGAGTACTGAAACGTAGATTGATATGGCTGCCTCTATATAAAACAGCTTGCGACGACACCACGTAGAAAATATTACAAAAGTACGTGCGAACAAAGTTCGAAACAGGCTTTTTTTAGAATTCAGAACTCAGACATTTTTATGGTAGAAAAAGCAGTAAGCTTAGCAATAACCTTACGATCATGAGGTATATGGAGTAAAGATATAAAATCTCTCAAAAATAAATACGGACAGTCATGGTTCGTCGAGTTTAGAAGTGAAAACCGCAACAGATTCTGAACGTGTGATTTCTTCAGACAAAATGCTTCAAGTGAAACAAATTCTTATCAAGAAAAAAGAATATCTAATCGAGAATGTGGAATGCTTAAAGCCTTCGAATGTTTTCGTCTTCGAGCATTGGGCTTTAGCAAGTGTTTAAGGGGATGGTTTTCAGTATGCAAGATTTTGAATACCAACATAAGGTCACGCCGTATCCGTCGTTGGGTAAAATCGTGTAGATTGAGTTTTAACATTCGCTCTTTAAAAGGCAACTTTGTCGCACGGTGATAAATCATGTCAAGTAGTTCGATATCCTTCCTCAGCTATGGTGCTAAGGCTCGGATGGAATATCCATACGTATTAATTAACCGGAGTAAGGTTTCGGGCGTGAAAATTTTGAATATCCTACGTTCATCGGAATGCGAGGGCATTGCAGGCTAAATGGTATGACATTATTGGGACACATTATTAAAAAGACATCGGATTATCCGGAATTTCGGAATCAGAAATCAGCGATTCTCGATTTAATCATAGACTGTAAGGCAAGCATTCTTTCATTCAATTTTGATAAGATGGAATTTCAGCTAGTAGACAGAAAAAGGAAAATGGTTTACATCAAGTTTACTAAGACAGATTGTCGTTGTCGAGCAGTAAGTGAATTAGGAACGAACGAGCGCTAATTTCAACTGCCTGCTAACGTTGATTGGAATATCGAAATTCGCGGAAAAGCTTCGCTTCACGAAAACATGTGCACTCTCCGTCTGTCGGATCGCACCCACTCATTTCCACTCCACCGGTTAATATCGATTGATAAACCGCTACGCCATCCAGTGCACGTGATGTTGAGTATAGTTTGAAAACCATAAAAAGTGCAGTTTGAAAAATGTCCCATATCGCGTCACGTGCTGCTTGTGTTTTTGACAAGCATTGACATCTAAATCGGTGGCTTTAATAAATGAAATAAAAAACAACTGCCAGGCTGGCATAAATATATATACAACGACATATATACAAGGAGCGCTTGTATGCCACTGTTGGATAAGGCTGGTACGACCAACCTGTTCAATCACGTGTCCAAACACATGTTTAATGAGGTTAAACCCATAACCATGAAACAAAATATTCATTTGCATGCTTTTCTGCCACACACCCCACGACCGGTTTCGTGCTGTTTGCACTCATCAGGTAGTGACAGTAAGATCAGGATCCGGTCGTGGGGGGTGTGTGACGGAAAAGCATGCAAATGAATATTTTGTTTCATGGTTATGTGTTTAACCCCATCAAACGTGTTTAGACACGTGATTGTACAGGTTGGTCGTACCAGCCTTATCCAACAGTGGCATACAAGCGCTCCTTGTTTACTATTCCTCCACGGTTTCAAGCGCATATGGATCCTGATCTTACTGTCCCTACCTGATGAGTGCAAACAGCACGAAACGGGTCGTGGGGTGTGTGACATGAAGCATGCAAATGAATATTTTGTTGATTGGAACTGTTTAAATAAACTAAATCCAGTGGCTGGAAAACTGAAAAGATATTGAGGAAACAAAAGTATTTCATACACTGCCAATGGTCATGCCGAGGCGACAGCTACTTGAGAGAATTATAGCTTTCATGACTAGTGTCAGAAAGCAATGACTACCGACTATCAAATGATGCCGCTTGACAACCAAGTTGCAACATGAAGATGATCAGGCATCCAGGTGTGTAATAATTATGTTGAGGTTATCACGTAAACAAATGAGGACGTGAGTGTAAACAATCGACCCGAAATTGCTACTTTTTCACACACACACACCCTTGATTGGTGTGAACATTGGCTCGGATAAATAAACATCGCGACACATACGGTGTACCCCTAAGAGGAATTTGTCAGCGTAACTCTATAACAAAATATCCTTATTTGCCTGCATTTCCATCACATCCACGCGACTGGTGTTGTGCTGTTTGCACTCATCAGGTAAAGACAGTATGATTAGAACCCTCATGTCTTGAGCCAGTGGAGAAACAGTAAACACAGTTCGAACTTCAAAGTCGCTGTTGGATAAGTCTAGCACGAGCGGTCAGTTCGTGTTTGCAGCAAAGCATCCTCACTGAAACAATAAACAACCAACCAGATTGTTAGTGTGAAATATTCAGATCTTTTATTTCTAAAGGCCAAATCGGAACACAACATTTAACGCATCGAGAAATTTCTTAGTCTTAAGAATCTGAGCGAACATATGCATGCGTCGTTTCTGGCTCGAATGGCTCGATTCCTAATTACCCAACATCCCGCATTACCTCTAATCAGATATCAAGAGCATTTATGGAAAGGTTGCATTTGTGTAAGATCTCCAGAGAAACGAGCACGATTGTCTTTCATCCGAGGAAAGTCAGACGATCATCAACAGCGGGGGAAGCACACTGTACAGTTACTCGGTGGACTATGCTTAATTTTCACCAATGTACGCGAAGTGAATATCATCTTACTGGGGACAGAGATTGAATACGACTGAACCTTGACAAACCTATACTTCATAAATTCACATTGAGCTTTAAACAGGGCGAAATATATAATGTTGTCTCCTTTTCTGCTAGATGGGTGGAATTAAAGGTATTTGCCGATATGCCACGGGGGCAACGAACCGGAAACGCTAAGCAACAAACTCATGCTAACCACTGGGTCTTTTGAGTTATAATGCTTTTCTGAGCCCCAGATGCTAGTATTATATTGTAAACACAAGCTACATTGAAGATTGTTCATTGATGCCATTGGTGTGCTGACAATTTCCTCATTCCAAACTGTCTCTACAAATACCAAAAGGTTTCGGCAAGAAAATCAGTGAATTACGTGCGTTTTTATGAAAAACACACCAGACAACATAGCCTTAACTGAAGCGAAACAACAGAATGAATAGCACTGTAATCTAGCCACATCATTTTCTCTCGTGAATACTGATCGGGACAACGTGTTACTGGTGTTCACAACAAATAATCATATCTGTCTAGGCCTGGGCTACCTGACAGTATCTTAGCCCACGTGCAGTCTCTGACTGTACGGCACTTTGCCTGGATCAGGCTTGTGCTTTCATACATTCATACAAACATACGTGGAAGCTGATTAAACCCATGGGTTTGAAACCGTAACAGTCTCACAAATAATTCCTAATCACAAAAACGGCGCCACTATGCTGAGAGGCAGGTGGAGCGCGCAGATCAGCCAGGTAAGAGGGAGTTGCACTGGAATGACAGACAATTGAAAAGAGTTTATGAGGGCAGGCCTTTCCATAGTAAATTGGAATCCGTAGGATTTCGCGTAACGTTAGAAACCAGATGATACATATACGATTGAAACCATGAATAGAACTGTCAGCATTAGTTCTCTTCAATCATACCAATATGTTTCCCATACTCGGAACCAATCGCGGTTATCATTCGTCATCGTTGCTTATTTTAGCGATAAAAGTCTCAAGAGATTCAAAAAGTAAGTTATTTTAGGTCGAGGGCTGAACATGGTGTCCAGAGGTGCTTAAAAGTGCTCCAAGTTAAAGTACTCACTCAAAATGAGAGTTCAAGCTAATTTCCAGTCCTATTGAACATCCAGACAGGATAATTCCAATAAAAATCAACGTACTCATTACTTGATTATATGAGAATAAAAAGGGTAGTTACAAAGGATACGTTTGCCATTAAGTAGTTGTGTTCCTTCATAGCTCGGAACGTACACCGAAAGCACATCCGTTTGTAGTGCCTTCAAACAAGCTGCTTCGTACGCATTGTATGTCTTCAAAACACTACCTGTCCCTGTAGGTATCAAGGACCCTGAAACGCAACGCATTATAATGATTATAAATTCTTCGGAAAACAAGAAACGTTACTGATGAGTAATTTAACTTGAAAACCTTAACAATTAAAACAATTAATGCTCAATGAAGAACAATTAGCCGTTAACTAGTCAATAGCTATGAAAACGGCAAAACGAACAAGTTTAGACACTGAAAAACGACTAATTGCTCGAGTCGAGAGTGATAATTGCATCCGAAAATTGGTTCAGAATAGGCGTGAAAATTATCGATTGAAACACAGGCGGGGTGAATACCCGCTATCCTCAAATAATAAAGCAACGTCATAGTTATAATAAAATTACTAGATTACACGTGAGTGTTGCAGGAGACCGTTTCTCCCGGATCTAAATGTTTAGGCATTCGAAACGCGGTGGAGCATCATGCGATTGTGTTGTACATCCATGATCAACATTGACCGGAGGCCAACAAAAAAATTACACAGGCACAAAGTTATCCCGACGTTGAGCAGAATCATGGATCGTTTCACATTTAAACCAGAATAAAGGTCATCGTGCAAAATGCGAGTTTCACATCAAAAAAATCCTTTGGTAAACAAACTAACCTCAGATAGCGTAACCGGTAACAAAACAAACAATTGGAAAATGAAATTAACAATGCACAACTAGAAAACTGTCATTTAAGATTCAACTTCGCAACACAAGTTGGAAAGTGGAACAGTAAGAACAAAAATATCGACTGATCGTTTCTCTACTGTGGGCTCGATGAAACGAAATTAATTTACTGACTCCCTTATAAGGAATCGTGAATGAACTGCATGGGACGATATGTCATCATCGTTATCATCGTAATCATAAACGACATTACATCGGTAGCAAGTATCGACTGTTTAACTGCTATAATCCATAACGTGATCAAATTCAAAATGGAAGGTAAAGGGCGGGAGCAGATTAGCTATGGTACCAGTAGAAGATTGAAAGCATGCACACTGGGATAAGGTGCCTACATCTCGAATCGAACATGTATTCAACCAATTGCTGTGAACGAGTAGAGCGACATCAGCATGACAGCATCTTTGCGGCTTTCACTGCCACGCATCATAATAAGATTTCATCGCCACGCACTCGACAACGTACAACATTAAGCGAACAACCCAAGAAGAGAGCGTTACCGAACACGATTATAAGCCATATTTCTGGGAGTAGGAAGTCACTCCGAATTCAAACGCATGGACTCTAATTAGTTCGGTATAGTACTGAAATAACACTGCACGGAATATAACCCAACTGAACTGATAACAAGCCGCACTAGCAAGTGGAATTGATTTTGTATCGTAAAATCGTCTGTACATGTGTGAAGCGAAAGAGTAGTAGTAGATTATTGTTTAAAACGCAATACTGAAATGTGACTCATCCATTATGAATCACGAAAGCATCCAACGTAAATTGTCAATAATTAAGATGTTTGCTTCAATCACCATATCGAATTTGCCGATTCGGTTCTACATTACCCGCCTGGTATTGATTCCTTCAATTAGAGTTGTAGTCGTGCACTTATTATTATCATTATTGATCCGTTTATCAGCTAAATAATCGATCTGCGTTCAACACCGATTGGAAATTGAGCTAGGCTCTTTGGACTACCACATCCAACCAGCGAGAAAGATCGAGGAATTGTAAGAGTGTTTGACCTCAAAGCGTATGAACACTAATCGGCCGGTATGATGCACGAATGTAAATATCGAGTTAGGTCATTCCAGTCGTGAACGGAATCGCACCAACCACAATGCATTCGAGAGACATACTATACTGGTAAACATTAAACGGGCAGTAGTGATGAATTTCTTCCTAATAGTGTATTCAGAAAAAGAAAGAACTCGGGATATTCAAACAACGGAGATATCATTATACACCGTAAGATGAAGAAGGACCTTTTATTAAAGCACAGGGGCGATAAAGAAACAGAAAATAACGCTCGATTGCAACATGTTTCAGACCGGTCGTTTGTTCATAATTGAAAGAAATTTGTGTGCAATCGGTTAAAGTAGTTCTGGGTAACATGTCACTTCTAACACAGAAGCTTCGTCAGACCAAAGGTGATAGTCAGGAAAGGGAACGTGACTAAGTAGTAGTCAACCCACCATCTCAGAAAATAACAACATTGCCAAAATAGGGAGGTAAGAAAGAGAAAAAGATTTCGCATTACAAATCCAAAAAAATCAGAAGCAACATATACTTGCTAATTAGCGAATCTATTTTTATTCTAGAAGGACAAACAGCTTTTGACAAGCCTCTATTCAAGATTCGGTTCGCATAATGAGCTTTGGGCTTGAACTAACGCAAAAACATTGCGCTTTTACTTTTCAAATGAACATCAGGAATAAACAAACCAGACGAAAATAACAGACAAACACTGTAGATCATTATGAAAATCACAAAGCAAAAGTCATCCACATTTCATAGAACATCAAGCAATAAGTGTACGTATATGTGACGTTGGGAAACCCAGAAAAAACTCGATCGATGAACATACCCGGATGCCCAGCCAGTTGAACCCAAGTCGAACCATCACCAGTACTCCAGCTACCGATATCCTAAACACAGAAATCAGCGATTTACTAACCAATTATAGTGAAAAATTGTACGAGCATTGGGACGATTAGAAAATACAGAAGGAAAGATAACGTCCAAAAACATCCTATATCTACAAGCGTTATTGTGAACCTGAGCGGTTTTATCATAATATAGAGCGCAAAATTCTCTCAAACGATCAGAACAGAAGCTATGAAGAGAAAAGAAATGACGGGAAGCATAGTGTTCGGAATCAACGAAAACACAAAGTCTGAAGCCAAAATAGCGTCTTCCGAAAATTACCTATATAAATCCATAAGACCTATAGCAGCAGAATTGTTGTTTTAATGCACCTACAATCTGCTTATTGCACGCATATTCAATCGTGCAATGCTTCAGCGCTGCACAACTAAAGCCGTGCTAGATTGATTTGCCACTGGCATTGAGCTGCATGTGTGAACACGCTAAACGTCTGATGTCATTTTTACACCCCCTATATTTGTCTAGACCAGGGTAACGTGACAGCGAGTGCACAGTCTTAGATCATCATTTAAAGATGAGTTTGATTTAAACAAAATTTGACGCGGTTGTTGGATTAGCAGAGCCTACGTCTACAATCAACACACAATGTACCCATGAAAACGCTTACACACAAAAATACCGAAAGTCGCATACCGCGAAAGGTTAAGCATCAATTGACGCAAGATATACTCAAACACAGTATTTACGTTTTTCTTAAGGGCGTTCAGTGTCCAAAGCAAATTAGAACTAGGCTAATATGTTGTGACATAGAAATGGTGCGTGGGCTTAAATTTCACCGGATTCGCCGGTCGTGAACGTAAAATGCTGGGAACAACAAAAGTGCAAATGGCGCAAGGTTTAATTAAAATGTGTTTTCCAAATAAAATATCGATCGGATCATTTGGTTGCGTGAGTGAAAGTCACGTGCGTGTTAAATTAGCTGCTTCCGACGTCGGAGAAAAAGTATTTAAATATTGATCCAAAGGCGTGTTACGCAGCTCTATTAAAAATGATTTTAAGGCAAGGCTTGGTTAGCGAAATGAATATGGTAATAGTTAATATCAACGTAGGTCGAAATGAAGTATTCTAGAAATGGTTCGCATATTAAGATGGATCACTGGGCTACTGGTGATTTGATGTTTGAGGAGAACGCGAGCTGCCAACTAAATGAAATGTTACTGAGGAGGACGGTTTTATCTGTAATAGCCCTATGGAGATACATGACAACATAGTTTGTGAGATTCTTAGGAACGAAAGGTAGACAGTTCAAATTACAAATTACAAATGGGATAGGTCAATTACCAAGCATGATATGTTAGGATGGTATGTTGGCCTCCTTCGGTCGATGTCAACCATGGATGTACACCACAATCGCATGAATCTTCATGTTCTACAGCTTTTTGAATGACTAAGCAGTCCGATTCGGGAGGAACAATCTCTCCCGCAGCGCTTGCGACGATAGTCAGAACTCGGTTGTAGGGCGTCAGTTAGGGTGATATAACCTGGCTTACAATATTTAGAAGCAATGTTAACCAAAATATAATCATCTCCAAGTGTAGCACGTCTCTACGTGTTTGAACCCAACGGAAGATACGACGGTTTCCTAATATATTAATTTCAATAATCAAAAGAGAAAGATGCACAGACAGAGAAAGATGGGCAATTGATTGACTGAACATAAATATTAAATGCCGAATCAGGAATTAAATAGAACGGCTGCAAGGTAGCGCAAATAGGAATAAGTTTTGTATCTGTTTTCAACATCTGCGCAAACTAAGCTGTTCTGCTGAAGGTTACGTCAGGATAGACTATGAGAAAATTTGACGCTGCACTCCTGGGTGAAAAGAACAAAAAAATTTAGTGTGCAGCGCTAAATTCGGTGGACTATGTAATCGATGACAATAAGTCTGGAAACGCGTTCATTCTGATCAGGATTTCTCTCTAAATACAATTCACATGTGAAGGAAGGAAATCTGATGAAGAACGGGGTGATTAAATAATGGAGTGAAGAAAAACATGGAAGTTGTTTAGACGTTTTCTCAGATACTCTAGAAACACGAAACGGGAAATGTATACAAACAAGGCGAAATGCATAAATTCTAGAATAAACAAAGTTCTAGAACATGATCAAGCAAAATTGACTCACGGTATCAGATAGCCGATGCTCTATTTGTAAATTCGGAGAAATGCCATTCGCAGATGTAAGATTTTTCATGGGTTGAGTACATGAAATAAACTTTTGTAGTGACAAAGAAAATACATGAATCAAATTTGCAGGAAGTATCGAACTGGAGACAAGTTGAACTTTCGGAGCGAAGATAGGACGGATAAAACGATTTCGAAAAGATGAGAGGACAAATGGTAGCGACAACCGGGGGTAAATAGTGTAGAATTGCGTTGAATTTGCCAAATTATTCCACTAGTGTAAAATCATCACCTGAGGAATTCTGAAATTAAGAAAAGCATAAAGTGAGTATTCAACAATTAAACATACACAATCCAGTGTATTACTAAGGTGGCAACAATAAAGAGTAGAAGTATGCAGGTAAAAATTACATTCAATAGAGTCTAAATTGGGAGTGTTATTTAAAATTACCAAAGCTATGCAAGATAATGAAGTTTGAACGACTAGATAATCCGATTAAATTTGAACTTACGTACTTATGTGCGCTCGCTTAAGAGTTGTATTTGATGGATTTATTCAATTCTCAAATCAAGCTAGTCCATGCATGTCGATCGGAGTTAAGATCGTCACATTCCCATATTTAAATGTTGTAAAAGGCAATGCTTTTATTGAACTTTGCTGCTATATGCTTTATTACCGTTTTCCACCTTTATTATCATACACTCTCCCTCTTGCAGCCAATTTACTCCTATTGTTAATTGAATAAAGCCTAGTTTGCGGTAATCATTCTTCTCACTTGTTTGTTTGATCGATCAATCAGAACAATTTATTCAATTCACTAAATTGCAAATGCAACGGTCCCTACGACCCGACAAATTCGACGCTGAACCAAATGCCCCGTACGCCACTAAACGTTGGAAACACTGACTCAATAGATTTTCTAACTCTCTCGATGAGCTGAACCAGCTCAAGCCAGATAAACGGAAAGTATTATTCAACTATGTTTCCCCTGATGTTCAAGACTTACTTGCGGAAGCTTTATATGCTAAACTCGAAAATGAAATTGCCTAATCTATGTTCGCATGTACTGTTTGGACATAATTTTTTGAAAATGCACTCCATCGCACTTCAAAATCTTATCTGCTTATTGCAAGCCTATTGCCACGAAATCCAGACGCCACACTTTTGTCGAGGAGCGTTTCCTCAGATCGGATTGAACGATTGTTGAAAGAAGGTATAATTAAGCCATCTTCTTTTCCCTTGTGGGCTCAGGTTTTAGTCACTGCCCGCAAACGTCCCAAAAAGCGGTTAGTTACTAATTATAGCCAGACAATCAACAGGTTCACACACCTTGATGCATATCCTTTGCCAAAGATCGATCAACTTGTTAGAAAGATCGCTATTTACAATGTTTTCAGTACTTTAGATCTGCGGAGAACATATCAGAAATACCCCTTCGTGGCGGGAATAAACCATTCACCGACCTCTACCAATTCTGTCGAATCACATTCAGTGACCAAATGAGTCGCGTGCTTTTAGCGCATCATCGATGAAATAATAATCAAAGAAAATCTATCTGGCACGTTCGCGTACATTGGTATGGTATGAAAGCACAAGCCTGATCCAGGCAAAGTTCCGCACAGTCAAAGACTGCACGTGGGCTAAGATACTGTCAGGTTGCCCAGGCCTAGACAGATATGAGGGGGGAATAGAAATAGAAATGGTAGTGAGACTGTAGCGCGTTTCAGCATGCAGCTCACTACCGTCGGCCAATCAATTTAGCACGATGTTAGCCGCACAGCACATAAATGCTGCACGATTGCACATCGCGTACATTGACAATGTCGTCATCTGTGGTCGAGGTAAACAAAAACCTATCCAACATTTTGAAAACTACAGAAACGTACGGACTAACGTTCAATGATATGAAGAGTATAATTGCCGTCAGTTTTATCAAAATACTCGGCTACGAAGTGACTGAAGGTATGGCCAAG
>JACCGJ010013640.1:0-52034 GCA_013407085.1 Atriophallophorus winterbourni | reverse complement strand
CAACCGCATTAAGATTTAAACACGGAGTTCCTTATTTCAAGCCCTGCAATAGCAACCCTAAACTACGTTTGTTGGTGTTAAATATAACAGTATTATATCCAGCAATCGATTGGAATATGTTTGGGACCAATCGTGTATTCATAATGCAAAGAAATTTTAGTGCAATCGGTTACGTTTCACTTCTGGCACAGAAGCTTCGTCAGACCAAGGGTGATAGTCAGTGTTATATTCAGTTCAGCCGATGCGTTGTTACTATATTCACAGCGATATTTTAGCCGCTTGTGAGCGAGAACAAGTCGACATACCAATCGAAATATTAGTAATCGTAAACACAGATTGAATTTCACGAATATCCGTTAAATATTAGCAGCAATGCTGGAAGTCTACGAACTTCTGGTGGTAAATTCGATTTGAATTAAGTTCTACACCGTTTCTGGCTCGTGGTGGATAGCTCCATCCAAGATTCGCCGTGGAGTTATTTATTGCGGAAATCATGTGACACAGTCAATCAGCGGCAAAGCAAAACAAATCCCAACGCTTCGGATGTGAAAATGCGAGCACACGATTCCGGCTAAAGAACAGAACAAAGCAACACAATACGAAGGAAAAGCATGTCGTGTGTGGAAATGATAAACCAGGCGTCGTCTCGGATAGAACAAAAGAAATCAAATCAACCGGCAGTTAAGTAGTTTGCAAGGAATCAGCGCTTCCTGGAATTGAAGAATGAAACAATAAGTTTCCATGAGAAACGGGATATAATTTTTAGTTATGTGTACAAATCGTCCACTGAGAGAAATTTTTCTGCTTTTTTGTCAATGTTTTCCTGGATGAATTTTAATTACCTAAAATTACACGCAACTGTAAATATATTCTATTCCTCGTTTGATATGTTCCTAATATGAGTGCTTGAAAATATTATTCTGTTAATCAAGTTATTCATATTTGACTAATACATTGAAAATTACGCCAACGCAACTTTTCGCGCGACGAATTATTCTAAACATTTTGCACTAAATGTTATATTATATTATAACTCACACCCACAATAACACGCTTATGCGACATCTCTTGAATTTACAAGCGATTTGACGGCTCATTTAGTCACAGTGCTAATTCAATCATCAATAGCAGATAATGGAGTCTCGACAGTCGAAGCGCTCACTTTTAGAATCACGCAACACAATATTCTGAAACGATCGCCATTACGTCAACGTTTACTCGGCGTCCATATATTCGATGGACGCCGCCATTCGAAAGTGCCGCTATTAATTAGCTTCAATATCATCGGCATTGTTCGTACTTAGCGTGGAGCGAGTAAAGCGACGCGTGCGCATTAAGTGAAATTATGTCGCATTGTTCCGAAATGGCTTGATTTCATGGAACGAGATAAAATATAGTGCATGGAATCACACGATTGTTATGTTGACAAAATAAACCATCATAATCCATGGTTATCATTGGCTGTCATGCCGATTAACGTTGTCGCATGGTTATATGATAATTAAATATGCATTAAATGTTGAGCCCCAATGGAATAATGAAAGTTTATCGTGACAATCGATTGTCGAAGATGTATAGTGATGAGCCGATCAGTGAAGCGTAGTTCCAAGGAGTTTCATGCAGTTAGTCGCTTAACAAGCTAATTTGATCCACCGAATAAGCATAATCGATATTTGCTTTGCCACATAATACAAGAGCTCACACATTTACTCTAACGGTCCCTCACTCGAGACTCAACTGCAGACGACATTTTTTGCCGTGCGAGCTTGTTTTACTTGGAACAATCTGACAGATAATGTTGTAAACTCACCAAACCAGCAAACTTTTAAGAGAAGCCATGATGCCTTTTTGACCCTAAACCCGTGCATAGAAGAAAACTATACATCTTAACACCATGCACCTACATTTGTTATCCCACCAATCGAAATTAATTTCTGCCCTTTGGATATTTACTTGATTCTTGAACTGCTCAGTAAGCACCCATATCCCGTTTTTGCTTGTTATATTATTCGTAGTTCCCATATTATTCTGTGGTTTTTTGTAAAGCGATATGCTTTTTAGACCATTAAAATTGAATTGAATTGAGTTTGTTTTTCCAAACTAGGATTACCGCGCAGTAGAGCTATCACAATAACATTTAGTTCACGTCTCAAGTAATACACCAGCGAAATCAGATTTTGATTGCCGGGCACTCTATACATAATGCACGTGGTGTCGGTGTAAAGGTGAAATTATTCAACATTACTACGAATGGATTTCGATACCATTGTGAGGTAAAATCATCAACCACGAATAACCAACTCTTGTTGTGCATTCAAGTCTGTTAACTTGCTAAAGTGAATCGAGGTGAGTTACTCACGAAAGAAATTAGCTATGTAAATCCCTTACTTGAAAACCGTGTTTTTTTGTGAGATCAATACATAACAGTGGCATTTAATTCTAAAATTGTTTACAACTCAACTTTCACCTAATGGCATAAAATAGCAACTAAACGGATCTGGTGTGTAAGTGCCAGGATTATGACCATCATAATACATTGATTATTATGTGTATTGGGCGATGGATTTTTAATTACTTTGAGATTCTTTATTTTATCACTGTCGTACGATGTACGGAAACTATTGATTGGTGGCTTCAACGTTTACCTTTTTTTAACTTTTCCGCGTTTTTAAGGTTCACTTGGCTCAATCTTGTTCGTCTACACTGCCTTCAATTGGTTATAATTGCGGCAGATGTGAGCAATTCAATATTTCAACAAAAACATATTTCAATGACAAAGTTATTCCGTCAAGATTTCAATCCCTTGCTTTACTTTTGTTGTACGCATTGATAACTGATAGAATTGTGTGTTATCTGCGAACTAGCCTCAATTTTGTTCTTTTCTATTTAGCTAATTTGTTCAGACGACGAATTTATTACCATGTCTTTCTTACTTTTCAAAACACCCCGATGCTTTGTTGCGTACTTTGTTCTAAAAACCTCTTGGGACGTTCAAAGCAACCGGTCTGACAATTTATTGTCTACTATTTCATAGCATGTGAGCAATAGTATGGATTGATGCGAACTAGCATTTCTTGATCAATAAGTGTGCTTCCCAAAATTTTAGTTTGTAGGAGAGCTCAAAGCTAATAAAGACCGCAACTCATATTTGCTAGATAGATTTTGCTATGAGATCCGGAACAAAATCATGATGTTTATATTTTCGCTTCGTTGTTTCGATAAAATAGTGCTCAATATTATTAGAATCACAATGATTAAAACACACGTTCCTTGTTCTTTCAATTCAATATTGTAAAACCAAACAATATTTATCATGTGTTCTGTTAGCCTCCTCCGGTCGATGTCGGCCATGGATGTACATCAGAATCACGTGATATTTTTCATACTCGACAGCTTTTCGAATGACTAAACAGTCCGATTCGAGAGAAAAAATATCTCCTGCGGCACTCGCAACGATAGGCATTACTCGGTCCAACGGCGTCAGTTGCAGGCTTGCGGCGTTCTGCAGCCAAGAGCTGCATCTGCTCCTCCCCAGCTAGCAGACGACGCTTTACACAATGCCTCCAATGTGAGCGTTCAAGAGCAAGTTCTTCCCGACTTGCAGAGTCAATGCCAGAAGCTTTCATGTCTCTTTTGCAAATGTCTTTGTACCGCAAGTGAGGTCTAACATATGGTCGACTTCCTAATTGCAACTCACCATAGAGTAGATCTTTCGGAATACGACCATTTTCATTCTGTATCCGTGACCAAGCCAACATAGGCGGCGCTGTCGTAGTAGGATAAACACGCTCTGTAAACCAGCTTTTGAAAAGACTTCATAATTAATCACTTTGTCCATCCATGATGTGTTCAAGATACGACGAATGCTTCTTAGATGGAAACATTCAGCTTCCGTTCCTGTCTTGCGCGGATGGTCCAGGATTCACTGCCGTGCAATAAAGCATTTAATACGCACGCGCCATCATCTTTGTCTTTCCAGTCAACTTGCGGTTTCCCCAAACACGAGCGTTCAATGAGAGCAAAATGGCAGCTGCTCTGCCAATCAGCTTATCAATCTCCGTGTCTAAAGAGAGGTTATCCGCAATGGTTGAACCAAGATGATGTACGCGTTCAAGCTGACAGTTTCCAACAGTGATGATTGGAGGCGATACAATCCCTTGACCAAGGACTTTGTATTCGATGATGTTGATTGTTAGCCCAAAGTCTTTGCATGCTGACGAAAAACAGCCCATTAGCTACTGGGGGTGTTCTTGAGAGTGGGAAATAATGGTTGCATCGTCGGCAAACAGCAGGTCACGGATTAGCACATCCCGTACCTAGATTTGTGCTCTCAACCGGTTCTGGTTGAAAAGCTTGCCATCACTTCACGTGCGTAGGTAAATGCCTTCTGTTCTTGTCCTGTAAGCGTGCTTCAGAAGCAGAGCAAAGAAAATGCCGAAAAGCGTGGGAGCAAGAACATCTAAGCATATGAAAACCCTATTTTCAAAAATATTTATGTGCACGGTCGTCTCAAGTTTGGCTTAATTTCTTTTGAATGAATGATTAGGTTTTGGGATATAACCTACGGTGTGTGATTTGTTACTGATTTCGGTGTCGGAATATCGGCTTTTTTGTTTGCTCATTCATAGATTTATTAATATTTGATATGCTGTTAAAAAGCTATGCTTTACATGACGCACAAAATGTAGGTCGGTCGACGAATAAATTGTTTCGTAGAATATTTCAAAGATCATGATTAAATGCGAAGAAACACATGTCCATGTATGCACTAAGGGGTTTTCAAAGGCGTCAGTGGTGTTAGATTGTACCACGTGAGTATGAAAAACTGTTGCACAATTGTATTTTGCGGACAGAATATGCGTATTAGCGGTTGTTTAACCTACTATGATGTTGAGAGAACTTAAGCGGTGACTGCGTTGTTGTGTGTTATGTGAGAGGTGCATAAATTGTCTGCAAAGATGGTATAATCGCGCGAGTACGTCAAAATAAAAATTACTGCTCATCATAGTCCACTGTATAGGGGTTGAGAATTCTGAGGCGCATTTCATATGAAGAAAGTCAAAGAGCAAGCTTTGTTGCTCTGTTTTGTGGATCATCCTATTTGATTATCCTTTTACAATCAGGGATTTCATTCGTGTACTTAATATTTGCTATGTACAAATTTATGCTGAGATCCACAAGCTTGCTTACCGACTAGTTGCTTGCAAGATTGCTAGCATCTAGTCGGTACTATATAGGGTCTTTTAAATCGGGCTAAACGTCGACTTTTGAAGCGTTCATGTAAGGGGTGAGTTTAATAGCAGTTCGACTGATACAATATTCTTTGTTGGATTTTCTTTTGAGTGTTAGTAATCTAAGTTTCATAATAATAAGTTGCATTTCATTGTCTTGGGCGCATGCAAAAAACAAGTCCAATGAAGTGTGTGACAAAAATGCATGTTAATGAGCATTTAAGTACAGCTGTCATTGCGTGTCCGGATTGTCGGTTGTGGAATTTAGATTGCGTTAAGGACTGTGGCGATAAATACAAAGGACTTTATTATAGTAGCTACGACGTTTTCAGTCATTAAAAAGAAGAATGGTCTGAGGAACGATCATTTTGGAGCACCACATGCTACCTGAATGGAGTTTTATACCTGGATTTTGACTCCCACGTGCATTTCATGGGAAATTATATAGTCTCTTATCAATGCATGAAACTTACCATCTGCTATGTAGAGTAAAGGTTTCGGTGAAAGCAGTGCAAGATTCAGACGATTAATTGCTTTTGAAACATTATGCATCAATTCTACTTAGAGGCCAGCATCTATCAGCTCTGACCCCGTTGCTTTTACTAGGTTTGATTCCTAAATTCATTTTGAGCTATAACTATTATGTCATTAATTTCCAAATGTCTCCGTAAAGAAATAGCTAATATGGATTCCATTAATTCAGCTAACAGTGATACGAAAGCTCTATGCCGGTAATTTTGGGGATGTTTTTCGCCAGCATTTTCAATGGGGTTAATTAGGACGGTTATCCACATTTGCGGTACGCATGTGTGTAAATTAAAGTGATCTACAATTGCGATCGAAAAGCCAAGAGAAATCGGGTTACTGAAGAATTTCTAGAATTGTTCAAACGGAAAATGCTTTCGAAGCAGAATCAAGTGAAGAATATCGTTAGCAAACGAACGATTCCAAAATAGAGAGCACTGGAAGAGAAGTGATTAGCACGAACTCGTCTGAATATTCAAATACGTTGCGAGCTGTGTAGACTCAGAGTTACCACAGTGGATAGCAAATTGGCTAATAACAGATACATGTTGTTCAAAGTTATTCAAAGTTTAATGGTCTAAAAAGCAAATACTTTACCATAACTATATAATAAAAATATCGGGAATGCACAAAAATAACAACGATGCTACGTAAAGTCAGCTTATATACTAATGTGTGAGGCCAACATATATTTGTCAATATATTGAGGTTCTCACATTCCCATCCCTTGCACACCACTACCGGTTTCTGACTGTTTGCCGTCATCAGGTGAAGACACTAATATCAGGTTCAGCTTTGCCAAGTTCAGCCTCAAACATGTTCAGGCTTGATGCAAAAATGATATGTGAGGGGAAGAGTTTCCATATAAAACAAAAACTCGTACAGCAAAGACGACAATTTGATCTAGAGTGTGAAATAATTAACTTGTAGCCATAACATCTGTTACCACGCGCTTCTTGTCGATGAAACGGGTGTTCGAGTTGGTGTATCACTGTATGCAGAATGGTGAACAGCAGAATATAAACACCCCGTGAAACGGCGGTAAGAAAAGTCAAATAGTTTCATAGTTGCAATCCTCTCCTCCTATGGCCCGTTGTATAGTCCGGTTACCAGTTTGTAGCGCGATAGTATAAACGTGAGGACCATGCTTGAACAGCGTATTCAATTGTTGGCTGGATATAAGTGTTAATCATCCGTGGGAGTACCAGCTTTGTGAAACTATCGAAGAACCTTCTGAGCAGTGCTCTAGCTTGGCAGGACATTTTGTATTCCACAGAACACTGCCGTGAGTACTTAAATTTACTGCTATTCCACTCATCCCGGTCTTTCTCTTCCGTAATTCATGAAAAGGTATGTATGTACGCGATTCCTTGTGGTCGTAATAAACGCTTGGCTAATTAGCCTTCGCTTGCATGTTTAAATTGGGATTCGTTGTCTCTTCGGGTCTGGGCCGAATAAGTCATAAGCACTTTGACCTCGCTGGACTTGACCTTATGACATAAAAAAGATAACGATCAAAATGATACGGTCTATCTGTCCTTACTCCACTAAAATTCCACACCTTGTCAAAAACGTTCCTTTTGAGTTCATTTTACTTTGAGTCAACGCTCGATGTAGTTTCAGTTCATGACCCTTTTGTAAACCAGGTAAACAATGTAAAGACTAAACACAAATGAAAACTTTTTATGTAGAGTATGCAAATGGAGTTTTATTGATTAATCGATGAATTTCAGTGACTCATTTCGATGTTCGTCAAATAATTATTTATTACCGTTCCATCAAAGAATGTGGGGTTTCTGCTGTCTGAACAGGGCTTACTATTAAAAATAGCTCAAAATTGAGAGAATCTATTCATGAAATCATAAGGTTGACAATCAAAAGAAAGCGAATTACGTTTATGAATCTTACAACAGTAAATACTTTCGTTAGAGTTTGCCAAAGGTTTGCAAATCTTGCAAATAAGGAAATTTTGTTCAATGCCACATACGGACAAATGCATTGTGTTCACGTGATTGAAGTGATTTATTGTAACAAACGTATTCTTCCGTATCCTCGTATATCGAGCTTTCGTTATTATTTCACACTGTTTCAAGACACGGGGGTCCCTTCATAATGCACTTAATCATTACGAAATCGGGCCTAATGGCATTCGCGAACGTAAAATGGGCAAATTAATTTTGAATTACACCAATTCTGTTTATTTAAAAGAATGCACTGTATTTTTCGAAATTAGCATGACTTCTAAGTGTACCGTGCTAGTTTGCTTATTCAAGATGTTTGGATCAATAATATTAATAATAATAATATTAATTTGATCACCTTTAATATATCATAAATTGAAATAAAATTGAAAGAACGAGTATGTTAAGGTTGCCTATTACAATTTAATCAGCATTAAATGTAAAAATTTATTTTATAGATGAGTTTATTATTGTGCATATATATGAATATTTGAGAAAATTTTGCTCACCAAGTTGAGCAATAAAATTTTAATTAGCTTCGATGAAATAGTCAAGTGCACAGACGATTCGTAATTGATTCACGAGTTGCAATGATAACTAGTAAAAAACTGCATCATTCGCCATGTCATTTGATTGGGGAGGACCACACGTTTAATTAAAAAATATTTCAATAGCTAAACCATAACCTAGATGAACTCTATTCACAGAGAAACATGCTAAACTCTCGTAGCGACGGCTACGCGCTAGTGAAACTATAGATATAATATATATGAGGTATATAGGAGAGAGATAGATAGAGGATGATATAGAGAGATATAGATATAGAAATATTATATATATATATTATATATATATATATATATATTATTATAGATATATATATATATATATATACTATATATATATATATATATATATGAGCCATATAAGCTATTCATCATGACCATTCATCATACCTAACAAAGTAGTAAATTACTTATACACATGAACTACTCAAACCAGGCCTAATTTCTATCGTAGTAAAATACGTCAATATTACACTATGGAAAACAATTCCTCACGCTTCTACTCACTCCTGCATAATACGAAATTTTTCTGATTACCTAGTTACTTAACACCAATAACAGATTAATCATTTGATTTGCATCTGCTATATCTTATTGATATATATCGGAAATTAACTAAATTGTTTTAGTGACCTATTCGTGAAAATGCCTGCATATCGCTGAAGGCCAGGCGAAATTTCAACTTCAGTCACCACCACAATGCATCACCTCGTTTTAAAATATTATTTCACTGAGTACTGCAGTGCCGCTGGTTAGCCTAAGTTTGAGTTGCACTGCCAGTTACTGCCAATGTTTCTACCAAATGGTTAGGGTAATAAACTACCGCAGTAATCTTTTTTATACCTGATGTTTGGTGAGAAGATAGGTCTAACTATATTTCGTAGATGAGTTTCTAGCCTGCAATCTTATGTTTTAATGACCCATACATTTCAACTGTGTTATTACATTCTAATCCAAATCACAAATTGTCCAATAGTCAGTGCTGCCTGTTGAATTCCGTAATTCGGATTTTCGAACTCGGGTACAACAGGATATTTTTGATGCTGATGCCTGGATGCTAACGATGCGTGGTGAGGCAAAACATTTGTTTCGTCGCAGTGCGTAATTCATATTACTCCTACACTGAATAATGTAGTTGCAAACAGCTAAGTAAATGGATAAATGAAACGAGAAATAATTTTTTGCCCTTTAACTCGACGCTCTATGACCGTTGTTCGAAATTTTTTATGATTTCAAATGTTCAAGTACCGCGAATTGCTTGATTGCTTCGATAGTAAACCCAAAAACGAAACTTTAATAGACCATTATTATTAGTAATAGTCCATTAATAGTCCATTAATTAATTAATAGTCCATTAATTGGCCCTAGAGGACTGGAATTATTCAAACGTTTGCAAAAATATTTTGGCCCACCTCACAGTCAAACCAATAATCAACCACATGAAAGGAAGCATAACACTCAATACTTTTCATCGAATAACCACACAACTATGAATAGCAAATATCGTAAGTTTACTTGAGCTCGAAAATTTCGAAACTGCTTACCGTGGCCTTCCATGTATGCGGTAATAGGCGCTCATTTTTCTCAACAATTCATCAATTGCCCGAGGATCTTTGAAAAATGTCATCGTTTGTCCGTTCACCTTTTCTCGATAATCGGTTTGCGGTTCCGCCAAATTCACATCGTCGCCGTACGTGTAATCCAGCAAATCATCGTCATGTCGCTTGTATTGATTTTGGATATAGGGAATAGGTCTCGACTCCACCAGTAAGGGATTAAACAAACAGAATAGGTAGATGAATATCGTCGAACAGACCGTTAGTCTGACAATTTCTGACATGTTTTTCCATACATGCATGATGACTACTCGTGCTGAGCGTTCGGTTTACAAAAACACGGCTCAATATTGCCTACGCATCTCTCTCTCACGCACAAATTTATGGAGATGATGCCCTATGTAAGGCTGTGGAACACAATTTATCCCAGTCATTTCGCTTCATTGTGAATCGAGATTGAGCGATGTTTCGTGTCCTATCACAATAGAGATAGTCGCATTAAATCGCTTTTTATGATTGGCCAAAATCACAATAGCAAATATGATGTTTATTATCTTGTAGCAAGTTTCCGTAAAATAATAGTAATTTGAAATGCTTAGCATTTCATCACAGATTTTAGTAAATCAATCTCGTTGAAACTGTTCAACAGAAAAATGAGGATTCAAGATTTTATGATTGGGGTAGAGAAACAAACTGTATAACACCACAAAATGTTCATAGGTAAATTCATTGAACCAAAGTTTAAAATCTCCGTTCATTTTTGTGTGGCATTGATTCAGTTCCATGTGAGAGGTGACTTAGGAAAGTACCATAGGAAAGTAAGTTTTCATATAAAGCAACAGTGGAAATGTCCACCCAAACTAGAGTAAACAATGCATAAATATGTATGAACCTAAACAATTGATAGCTACACGTCAAAGATATACCCAAAATTGATCAAGACTATTTGGTCGGGTAACGGTCAAATATAAAGTGTTCAAGCTAAACAGATGATCAGAATGCAAAATCAGCTTCTACTCTTTAGACGGGAATGGGGTTGCAACATAATACTGTCGTGGGTAGAAGAGTGAAAATTTGTGGAAGGGGTTGGTTTGAAGTATGGAATGTTGTGTACAGAAGGATAAGTGTTTTCTATGGACTATGGACTTGGACCATGTTGAACCAATATTATTGGTACGGCTAAATTTTAAACCTACTTCATCAAATCTGGGCAAGCCAAGACTGCTTACAGTCACCATCAGATTAGAGAGGGATCTAGTAAACCTCTTATTCTCCGCTTTTCTCCTGCGTATGGAGAGTTTGGAGACCGCTGCAAGGATCTTCGCTGATGTGCCCTTGTGGGAAAGGGCTCCAAACGCTCAGCAACAAACTCAAACGAAGAAATTTAATCCTTTTGGGAGTACCAGAAGATGACGAAGCAACTGATAAAGCAGTGTAGCGCAGACACGATCAGTTACAATGTAGATTGCACAGTAACGTAATTGGCTTACATGATGTCTCTTTGAGGGACACGTTCCGCACCCCAAAACCTACGAATTATAAGGGTCTTATTACCCTTAAAATAAGATTCTTACTTAAGGAAATGTTCGACACGGTTAAAAGACGTTTGGAAAATGACCTTAGACTAATACCACGAGAAATTAGACCAAGCACATCAAAACTTCATATAAGACAGATAGATGCAACACAAAGCCCAATAGAAACACCACCAAGACATACAGTAGTTGACGCGTCAGAAACAAATGCAGCTGACACTATATATCACTATATTACAATAGTACAGCCCCAACACGATAAATCACGCAAAATCCTCAACAAAATTCTCGATGAGAAACCTACTATAAAATATCTCTACACAAGCGCACAATTTCTGAGCTACAAAATCGGTGAACTGTGTGCAGTTTTTCTGACAAGTTCACCAGATTTCATCGACGTAACGGAAACGTGGCTACAGATTCATCGAAAAGTAGTGGACTAGCATTACCCGGCATGTCACTTATTCGCCATAACCCTGAAACGAGAGGAAGAGGAGTAGCAATTTACTATAAATCTAAACCTTCTCTACTATGAGATTACGGATCCACATATCGTGATACGGGATACACTCTGGTGCTCCCTCCGATTAGTTAACGGCGAAAACTATGTTTTGGGAGTAGTATATCGCCCACCATCTGCACGGGAAACTTACAATCTGACTCCACTCGACAGAATTCGCACGGTTCCTTCTAGATTCACTTATTGATCTTTAATTATGGGTGACTTCAATTTACCGAATCTACAGAGCAGCACAATTCACACAGAACACTCCCTCGAACGTGCATTCAGTGAGTTGTTGGACGATATTCCTCTTTATAACCACATTGCATGTAATACCCCATACCGCGGAACCGATGTACCTTCACTCCTAGCTCTTGTTCCGACAAGCAATGGACTTGAAATTAAAAATGTGGCTTACGAAAGTCCACTGGGACGAAGTGGTTACGTCGGCATTCAGTTTGACTATCTCTGTGAAGCAGTAAGAGTAAATGATACCCGTAAAACAGTTAGACAGATCAACATTCTGGCTTTGAGTGATGCTCTTTGAAACGCAATTAACTGCCAACCAGAAACCAGAAACTTACATTAGTTTTGGGTATGGTTAGTGTCTCATCTCAAGAATTCAATCGAAATGAGCTCTACATTTGTCCTCGAGAATTCAAGAAAAATCCTCGAATTTAAAATCTTCATCCAAGACGAGTTGTACTTCCAAGAACAAGTATCACGCATGATGGAATTCAACCCCAAAACCTATTATAGTATTGTTAGCCATCAAGATAAGTTGAAACCAGGAGTTGCGTCCTTGAGCACGTCAGCTGGACCAACAACAACTGCAGTAGAAACTGCTGAAGCTTTATCCACGTTGCATTCATCTGCATTCAACCTGAGAGAACATGCAATTTACATCATAAATCAAGCCTTTTAAACTACAGTTGTCCTGAGTAATTCAAAGTAATTCAAAGTTTTAATGATCCAAAAAGCAAATACTTTACAGTAACCATAGATTAAAAATATAGGGAATGCATAAAAACAGCACAAATGTTTTATCAATATGGAAAGTCAGCACGTGTATTCAGGTGCGAGGTTGGATTTGATCAACATATACTTTTCAAGTTCAGCCTTGAAAATGTTCAGGCTTGTTGCTCAAATGATATGAGTGAAATGGATTTCACGTCAAAATGCGTCCTTCAAAATTATTCAATTTAAAAACCGTTGAGTCTCGCTGGGCCAATGGAATAACCCCACTCATATTGAAGCAATGCGCGAACTTGCTATACAAACCACTCTCTCAAACAAACACTGACAGATGGCGTGATTCCTACCGATTGGAAACGTGAAATAATTGCTCCTATTTATGAAGGAGGAGATCGCTCCGATGTTTCTAATTACCAACCCGTTGCTCTGCTACCTGTAATTTCAAAATTACTTTAGCATCTCATTTTTGACGATCTAATGAAACATTTCGAAAATAATCAATTGCTTTCGAAAAAAACGGCAGGGATTTAGACGGAAATATTCTTGTTTATCTAATTTAATGATATCGTTGGATGATTGGACACAAGTGGTAGATAAAGGTGGAAGCAATTCATGCCTGTTATCTTGTTATTACCAAAGTATTTGTTCTTATTAACCACAGCCTACTACTGCAGATGCTTACAAGGCTTGGTATCACCCGAAATTTGTGGAATTGGCTCAATACCTACCTGCTACCCGGTACGTGTTAACAGTGCATTATCAAAACCAATCGCAGCAACTAGTGGAGTTCCCCAAGGTTCAGCCCTTGGTCCGATCCTCTTTATGGTTTATGTCAATAAAGTATCGAAAATTGTTCGATGTAACATTTCGTTATTTGCTGACGACATAAAGATATGGAGTTGCATCCCCAGCCTAGAAGACTGTCTGCTATTACAAAATGATATTGATACGCTTCACAGTTGGTCGTTCAAGAACGAACTACCATTTAACTTCAACAAATGCATGTTCAAATAGGTGGGGAATCGACTAGACTTCACATACCATATGGGTTTACATGTCCTTGAAGAAGTGAAGAAAAAGATTTGGGCATATCCATGTGCTCTGATTTAAAATACTCACTTCGAACTAATACTGCCGTTACAAAGGCAACACGTATCCTCAAGATATTCCCAAGGATCATGGATACATACTTCAAACCTGTCATGGAATACGGTGTGCAGTCATTGTCTCAGTTGCTCAGGAAGGATTTAGAAATTATGCAGCGAATCTATCGCAGCTAAACAAAACTAGTTCTCAGCATCTGAAACAAGCCTTATGAAGAAAGTATAGCTGACCTGAATCTGTTCGACTTTCCTTATCGACGAATCAGTTCAGATCATATCCTACTTTACAAAATATTCCATACCCCAAACCATCCCTTACAGGATTTATTTATGCGAAAGCTGGACCAATGAATATATACTGGCGGTACCCCAATCCTTTAACTGTAGAAGGTATATTATACTGTGTTCGTGTCTGTTATACGTGGATCAGTTTACCTTCTACCGTTGCTCACTCCACTAGCTTGCCTGACATTAAAACAAAATTAGAAGAATTATTTGAATTATTCGTTTCATGAATACTTAAATACTGTTTGATCTAACTGTTTATCTTGTTTTACACAAGCACATTTTAGTTTTCACCATCCTATAGTTATTGTTAAGCTTGTTGCTTTTTAGACCATTATAAAAACCTTGAATTAGTTTTATTTCTCTCAAATCATTCGATGGAGAAATTGGAACAAGTTTAGTGAATCTATCCTTTCCGCATAAATCTAGTTTTGAATGCAGAGCGCTAACTTCTTTGGTCCATTATAAATAAGCTGCATTTGTTCTATATCTTCGTGATTCATGGCGACCAGTGATGCACAGCATATCATGACTTGCCACAGATACGTACTCTTCATAACAATTTCTCAGAACTCCCTAATACTAGTAGGTTTGGATTAAAAGACCTGATGATTTTGTATCAACAGTTTTGTTTCAACGGAGGTCTCCAAGCTAAAGCGCGTCAAGACGTCCGATGCTTTTACTCACTGCCCTTCACAAGGTCGTGTGATCTCATCTCGGAAGTGCGGTGTATCTACTTTCTCACATTCAGGGAACAGAAGGTTTTACTGGTAAGTGGCAGTCAATTATTTAACGACCAGTCGTGGAGTATAAATTTCTGTACTCACACACAGTTGTATGATCTAGGAACGCAATTCCAAATCCATGTCATGGGAAAATAAAGAAAAGAACCGAGGTGTCTGGATTCGTGGAAGTTTGAAACATAATCCACAAGTCAAACTGTGTACAAACTCATCTCAACGAGGTTTGGCGGTTTATGACGTGAACTTGGTATGTATGTATTTAGCATGTCAGCGTGTCACTTTCTCACCACACTTTCGAAGCGATTGTATTGATGGATGTCCTACGGTAGGCACAATTTTATAGGCAAGACAAATATCGTTCCGTATCCTCCTTTGGGTAAAGTCACATAGACCCAGACGTCGCAATTTTTGGTATGCAGAACTTTGCAAAGACCCATCACTAACTTTGTTGGTCTGTAAAAAATTTTATCAAAGAGATGTCACATCGTTTATCTTGATAACGTAGATGTTATAAAGAACGACTTCACGCTGAGGCGGTTGAGATAACAAAGGCTGGTAAGAATGCAGTCAATAAGGTGAATGGGGCTGATATCTACGCAATCTGGCGTCCGGTTCTGCAGCGAATAATCATTAACGCGCGTGATCACTAGTGTGCGCACCAAGCTAATCTTTCAGCAGATGTCATTCACACCTGCCAAGACCAAATCAATTGAGGGATTTTACGGCACGTGGGGGGTGCGTCATTTGATATTTGTTCGCACCTGTCTATCTTAACGAGCGCAGCACCCACCATGGTCTGTGCAGTTCCTAACCCGCTTAGGATTGGTCAGGTGAACGAAATTTAAGCTTGATCTTTGTTCGTACTGACATCCTTGGTCTGACGAAGCTTCTGAGTCAGAAGCGAAACGTTACCAATAAATTGCTCTCACCGATTCATTACAAACTTTCGTTTTTCATGATTATGATTCCGCGATTGGTTACGAACATTTTCCACTACATTACGTACCAGTACATCCATGTACATCCATGGTCGACATCGACCGAAGGAGGCCAACAACAACAACAACGTACCAGTACTGATTAATCATCATCATAGAAATATTGTCAACAATGACTTGTTTAGACGCAACAGTTGACACCAACGCGCAACGACTTTGATTTGCCGAGGATATAATGCAGTATTGTTTCTGACTGTGCGTATTTGGAAATAAGTTAGTGTGTGGTTACTCAGTACTAACTTGATTGTATGTATTCACCACTTCTAAAATTATTCTATTCTTCGCTAAGCACAGCCTTACTTGAACACGAAAACATCCAAAGGCGTTAAACATTCCGCATTCTTGATTGGATATTCGTCGTAATTTTTTCTCGATAAGAATTTGTTTCACTTGGAACTTTTTGCTTGAAGAAATCACTCGCTCGGAATCTGTTGAGGTTTTCGCTTCCAAACTCGATGAGCTTATGACGAACCATACAGTATTGATTTTTGAGATATTATATATTTTTTATTCCATATACCTTGTCATCCTATGGTTTTTGTTGAGCTTACTGCTTTTTCTACCATAACGATTTGTGTGCTTCGCATGGAATGAGTAAAATTTATCATCTTTGTTCGCTACCTGATTCAAGGATTCAAAAATTCAAGAATTTGTGGTTAAAAAAGTTAATACTTTACAACACGGTGTAATCCTGATTACGGTCAAAACAGGTTTGAAGTTTTCAACAAGAAAAGCCTTCCAAATGAAATTTAAATCAGTGCCATCATATCCATAAATTGCGAACTCACAACCTATACGGTTCTCTGCCGTGTATCAGTGCATGATTCGCATCTTATCAACCTCGGTTTTGTTCTTACGCGCTTTCCCCTATCGGATGTAGACCGTTACGACTAATCCCTAAGTGCTCAAACTATTCAGACTGGCGCTCACTCATCCCCGAGGGTTTATTATTTCACACGGGATCGTGGGTCTAGCCATCCTCGAATCATACATTCCCAGTAACAAACCCAGCGACCGGTGAGCTGCTTCGAGATGTACCCTGTACCACCTCAGTCGAGGCTGAAGTAGCCGTGTTGCGAGCACTCGAGGTTCAACACGGACATTGGTCCACGGTACCCGTGAACACGCGTGCCACAATCATTCGACAATAGGCTCGCGCGATTGAACGCAATCGGGATTTGTTGGAGCGTTTAATTACCCTGGAAAATGGTAAAACTTTGTCCGACGCGCATGCCGAAGTGCTTTCCGGGGTAGCCTCCTTGGACTGGTATGCGGAAGAATCCAAACGCACCTACGGACACTTTGTCTCACCGCTGGATGTGACAACGCGCAAACAAATTGTTCAGCACATCCGGTTGGTGTGGTCGGAGTGATAACGCCGTGGAATTTCCCATTATCGATGATTACTCGTAAAGCGGGCGCTGCGCTGGCTGCAGGTTGTGCGGTGGTCCTGAAACCGGCTGAAGACACGCCACTCACTGCCCTGGCCATCGCGCAACTTGCCTCCGAGGAAGCCAAACTCCGCGCCGGACTTTTCAGTGTCCTCACAGTCCCCCGTGGACCTGGCGGGTCGGAGGAGATTGGCGACTTGCTGTGTCAGCATCCGGCTATTCGCTTGCTTGGTTTCACTGGATCTACGGCGGTCGGTGAGCTGTTGTATCGAAAGGCTGCCGCGACTGGTAACCGTGTGCTGTTGGAGCTTGGCGGTAACGCGCCATTCATCGTATTCAATTCTGCGGACGTGGACAAAGCTGTCTCGGGTGCTGTCGCAAGTAAATTTAGATGTTCCGGTCAGATGTGCGTCTCAGCTAATCGGATTCTGGTAGAAAGCGACATCTGCGATGAATTTGTCAACAAACTCGTTTCCGCTGTTTCCGCGCTCACTCTCGGTGATGGTTAAGCTCCCGAGACGCGTCTTGGACCGTTGATCAATCAGCAAGCAGTTGAAAAGATTGATCGCCTCGTCCAATCTTCTGTGGCCGCCGGCGCGAAGCTCTTGCTCGGTGGATCGATACCACGTGACGCTCACTTCGCGAAAGGCTCCTTCTATCCCGCCACGGTCTTGTCGCAGTGTGAACCACACATGGACTGTGTGCGTAATGAGATATTTGGTCCGGTTGCTTCGGTGATCAGCCCGAGGTAACCTGACACTTTATTGGCCTATGTATTATTTCATTATGCGCACGCTATACATATTATTTATTGGTATTAGGTGGAGAAATTAATCTATTGCCGAAAATTCGTGAACACGAATAAAGTCATTCTTCTTCTTCTTATATCATTCTAGATTTATCATAGATAGATGCAGGTAACAAGTCTGCTTTCCAAGACCCACAAAATGTACATCGGTCGGAGGGAAAATTCGTGAACACGAATAAAGTCATTCTTCTTCTTCTTCTTCTTCTTCTTCTTCTTCTTCAATATTCACATTCTGTTGTTCAGGCATTGTTTCCTATCGGATATTCGAATTAAATCGCCTAAACTATCAACAAGATGATACCAAAACATGACAAACAGTAACGTCAGCACACTGGTACATGTGATATTACATGAATTCCAGAATTCCTGCAAAAGTCAATGTGCAATCAATATTAACATGATTATATGTGAATCAACTACAATGGATAGTTTAATTTTTGTCAGTAAAAATGTGAATATTAAAAATTATGGAAAGAAAATTGTGTGCAATCAGTTAGAGCAGTTTTGGGTAACTGAAATTGACCATATTCACTTGTGTTGTATTGATGTGCATAGGTAAATCGACCACTGATCATGGTCATGCCTACGTGACGTGACACACTGTAGACGTACTATAGGCTGTTTAGCGGTGTGGTCTAATTAGTGGTAGTGGATTGACTGCCACTTAATCATGTTCCCTGTCCTAACTATTACCCTGGGTCTGACGAAATTTCTGAGTCAGAAGTGAAAGGTTACCAAAACTGCTTTTACTGATTGCACACCAATTTCTTTCCATTATGAATACACGATCAGTCCCAAGCATATTCCAATCAATTAAAATTTATGGTTTTTTAAACTAAAATATCAATAATCTCAGTAGGAGTGATAGCGTAATTGAGGAAAGTTTATGTTCATGTTACCTTTATAATAATTCCCACGCATTTTCAATAGGTTTTTATGCATTCAGTCTACCGGGACTGACTAACTGGATGTCAATCGACATGCAAACCTCAAGGGATTGATGTTCGACGAAAAGAGACTTTCCATCAAATGAAATTCAATCTACTGATCCGTTATCGTTACTACTTGGCAGCTATTTTCTAAAATTCGTAACAAAGTGAATGCTCTCGTCAAAGAGGACAAGCAATATTACCATCGCTCTCTCTCTTTGAAAATGGGAGAAAACCCTAAACTTCTCTATCGGATTGTCAATGCTCGGTCCAGTGTGAAATCAGGAGTGTTTCCTGTTATTTCTGAGAATGGATTGACAGTCACAGCAAAGGAAACGGCTGATACTCTCGCTCAATTTTATGCAAATGTGTTTAGCCCGATAACGGTTAGGGCGAATGAGAATTTACTGACATCGATTGTATCTCAACAACTGAATGATATTGAGATTAATCCAGCGATTATACGAAGACACTTGTGTCGACTGAACCCTAGGAAATCTCCTGGAGCCGATGGAATAACACCAGCACTACTAAAATCCTGTGACCAGCAGCTGTGTGAACCACTATGCCAATTGTTCCAACATTCCCTAACCGAAGGAGTGGTGCCAACAGAGTGGAAGACAGGAGTAATTTCACCAATTTATAAGGGTGGTAGCCGTTCAGATCCCGCGAACTACCGTCCTGTCACCCTACTCCCCGTGATATCCAAAGTGATGGAGCGCATAGTGACGGAAAATATAGTTCATCACTTGGAATCACAAAATATACTATCTGTCGCCCAGCATGGGTTTCGTAAAGCTCGCTCATGCTTGACAAACTTGCTGACGGTATTAAACGATTGGACCCAAACGGTTGACGCAGGAGACAGTGTGCACGCGTGCTATCTGGATATGTCGAAAGCTTTCGACAGAGTTGATCACTTCCTGTTGCTACAAAAGCTGAAACAGATTGGTATTGACGGGCAGCTACTCGTATGGTTCGAAAGCTACCTCAATGGGCGCAAGGCAACCGTTCGAGTTAACGGGGTACAATCACGAGCCATTAATACCTCCAGTGGTGTACCGCAAGGTTCCGTTCTCGGTCCAGTGCTTTTCTTAGTTTACATCAATGATTTACCTGAGACGCTCTCATGCAAGGTAGTTCTTTTTGCGGATGATGTTAAACTTTGGATGCGAATAAAATCAACTGCAGACTGCGTAAAACTGCAAAGTGATTTAGATGCACTACACGAATGGTCAGTTAGAAATAAACTGCCGTTCAATTTTCAAAAATGCAAGTTACTGCAAATCGGTAAGCCCTTTCAGTACGAATTATCACTTTGGGCAAACGATTTTGAGCTGGACCGAATCGGAGAAGGATCTTGGAGTCTGGATATGTGGCAGCCTAAAGAACAGCGTGCATTGTGAGGTCATTTACAAGCGTGCTTCAAAGCTTCTAGGTATGCTTCGACGGATCTTCAGAACCTTTACGCCTGTAACGTTGCCAAGCATCATGAAGACCTACTTAATTCCCACAATGGAACATGCATCGCAAGCATGGACTCCGTGGATGAAAAAAGATATATTCTTGCTTGACAGGATATATCATCGTGCAACTAAACTCGTGCGTGGTTTTCGAGACCGTACATACGAGGAAAGGTTGAAAAAGCTAAAGCTCCCCACTCCCCTTCAACGTAGACTTCGAAGTGACGTTATCCTTACTTACAAAATATTGCATACTCCAGATCATCCACTCAAACATTTATTCAAATACCGTGAATCAGGAATTACACGTAGCCACTCAGCGGCACTACAAATTCCCCATTCCCGTACTAATTGTCGCCGATATTTCTATTCGGTACGTGTCTGTTTCCTGTGGAATGCCCTTCCCGAAGCAATTATCACCTCTCCCTGTATCCAAACATTCACTCGAACCTTGGACACTTATTTGTTACACAACGAATTGACGATGCCTGTGTATTGACTCAGGGTAAGCATATTACTTGACTCCAGTGACATCGTATAATTGTTTTTTTATACCTCTTATTGAATGCATATTTACTATGATATGGTAATTGTGAAGCTATGTGCTTTTTGTAACCATAAATTCTTGAATCTTGAATCTTGAATTTTGAATCAATTGGACATCTTAGCGATTTGTTTATTTCAAGACTACTTTTAGTTAAGACAATCCATTTGGTTCTAAAATAAACCAGAATTAAAGAGTGTCATTCCGTTAATCGACCTTTTTCACATCCTTGTTATGCGAGCAATCCACAGAGCTACTGCGTGTGTAAAAATAAACCGTGCCATTGTCTACTTCGTGCGACATTTAATCGTTCGCACATTTTCAATTCAATTCAATTCAATGGTAACGGACTAAAAAGCATATAGCTTAACAAAAACCACAGAATAATATGGAAATTACGAACAACATGGGTAGTAAAACGGGATTTGTTTGCTTACTGAGCAGTTTAGGAATCAAGTAAAAATCCATGGGCAGAAACTGTTTACAAAGTTCAAAGCTTTTATGGTGTAAAATATATAGGTTCAATGTTTGGATTGGTCGACATGAAATTGTCCAAATTCGATTTGAATATATCCAAGTTGGGTGAATATGCAACATTACAGGGTAGGGAGTTCCTGGTAAAGCATACACGTACAGAATAAAAGTACCTTCGACAGTTTAGTCTCGAGTCGGGAATAAGTACTGTATAGTCGTGACTCCGGCTGGTTCTGGGTGGTAGTTGTGTGAATAGTTTATTTAGGGGATGGTTAGGGTATGCAGTATATTGAACATATGTATCAAATCACCTCTAAGACGGCGGTAGCGAGAGTCGAATAGATTGAGACTTGCAATACGATCTTCGTATTTTTGTGTTTCAAACCGCTTACGAGCTTGGTGGTCAGATGATATATTCTCTGCAAGCGGCTGATGTCCTTCTGTAGCCAGGGTGACCAAGCCTGAACCGCATACTCCATGGTTGGCCTCAAGTACGTATCAATTATTCGATGAACAGTTTGCTTCGTGAAACTCCCGAACACGCGTTTTAGTAGAAGCAGTACTCGTGACGTCTTTTCATAGACAGCTGTGGCGTTATGTGACGGTTTCAAAGTCCTGCTCACCCACACACCCAAGTCCTTCTCCTTGTCAGTACTTCCAAGAGTATGGGAACAAAGGGTGTAAGAGAACTTGAAATTTCTTCCAACAGTCAATTCCTTGCATTTTCTGACATTGAAAGGTAGTTCATTTCAAACTGACCAGTCTTGTAAGACATCGAGGTCCAGCTGAAGCTGTCTGCAATACTTAGATGTGCGTACTTGTGTCCACAGTTTGATGTCATCCGCAAATAACAATATTTTGCAGCGAAAATGTTTAGGTAAGACGTTTACATAGATCAGGAAAAGAATTGGTCCAAACACTCATCCCTGCGGCACCCCACTCGTTACTGCAATAGGTCGTGACAAAGCACCATCAAACCTTACTCAAATGACACGGTCGCGGAGATAATCCTCAAACGAGGCTAGTAATGAATCCTTAATTCCACATTGCTCCATCTTTTGTAGTTGCAGGTTGTGGTTGAGTCGATCGAATGCTTTTGACATATTAAGATAACAAGCGTGTATGGTGAGACCTTTGTCTACAGCTTGTGTCCAGTCATCGAGGGCGAGCAGAAGGTTTGAAAGGCAAGAGTCTCTTTTTCTGAAGCCGTGTTGTTCGACTGCGAGCAAGCAATTGTCTTCCAGATGTTTTGTGACGCTATTTGCTACGAGGCGCTCCATCACTTTAGAGATCACCGGTAGTAGTCTTACTGGTCGATAGTTGGATACTTTGGAACGGTTTCCTCCTTTGTGGATGGGGGTAATGATGCCATTCTTCTAATCACAAGAAACGAAACTTTGGGTTAAAGAAAGGTTAAAGAAGTTTGTGAGAGGCGTATACACAAAGTATAAGCACAGTTTTTAAGAATCAGCGGGGTAATTTCGTCAGCTCCGGGAGATTTTCTTGTGTTGAGATTTAGCAATGTGCTGAGGACACTCTCCGAGGTAATAGTTAGTTGTTGTAAAACATTTTCTGGTGATATTACGGGAGTTAAGGGACAGGTAACGGTGTTTTGTGGGCTGAAGACAGTGGAGAAGAATTGGGCTAGAACTTCAGCTGTTTGCGATGCTGTGGTTGTTCCATCACGTGTCTTTAGAGCGGCAACTCCTGGTTTCACCCTTGACCGGTTATTTATGATCTGGTAGAGAATTTTGGGGTTTGATTCCATTTTATTGAGTAAATGTTTTTGATAATACAGTTTATCATCAACAACAAGTTTGTTTACCTAATTTCTCAGCAAACGGAATGTCTCCCAACTCTCAACAGTGGTATCATGTCGATGAGGTCAAACATTTTCGTGTTCGGCTTCTCAGCTTTGGAACAAGATAAGAGTGCATTTCAACGGCAAATTTAAGTTCGTTTATCATCCACTGCCACTGATCGTGCACGCTGTCGGACTTAAGATCCGGGTCTGTGGCGTTCCTAAGAGTAGTTTTAAGTGGTGAAAAGTCAATTTTTCTAATCACCTTGTTGATGTCACTTGTTCTGATTGCCTGGCAAATATAATCAGACGTAATAACTAAGTGGTCACTGAGTCCTAACGGAGCTTCATAAGTGAGACTTTCAATTACGTGCTCTTCATTTGCCAGTATCAAGTCCAATGTAGACGGCGTATCAGTACCACATGTGTTACATCACGTGACCAATATGTGCGTTTCAATCAATGTTACGGTATCAGATAATCCACCGTACCTAATTTTTCTCTTTAATCATAAATCGTTGCTTCGGATTTAAACTCAATTCTATTGTGCCTCAGGATGAAAATATTCGCTTCAATGGACTAGAGAGATACACTTAGTTGTAACTTTTGTTTGAAGTGGATTTCACGAGTCAGGACAATATAATAATCCTTCATCAAAAATTCATTTCGAATGCACATGTCTGCATTTCGTTTCCGCATATTTCAAGCAAACTCAGACGAACGTGGAGCACAAATTTGAAATAAGACGAACAATACAATGAAATGTAAAAATAAACTCAAAACAGGATATAATATAATGTTCATTGTATTGTTTCGCTCATACGCCCCGCATTTATAGAACAAGTGTAATTTTCAAACAGAACTAATCCGTGTTTGTTTAAAAAGGAAAAACAGCATTTTCAGCTCGCTGAATTATTCAGATTTTCGACATGCAAGACCCTTTATATTCCCAAACGTGACTTTGGCTATTTCAGTGAATAAACAATTTCTTTACGTAGATTATTCCTGGGTAAAATGAATCTCCACCGCTCTGGATGGCTTGGGATTAAACTACAAGCGGGCGTTATAAGAAGCGTTACATGGAATTGACAAGTCATAGTTTGACTGATTCCAAATGCCCTTCTATTAGTGCAAATTAATTACCTTGCTGTGACACGGGCATGTAAAGACAACACGAACCCCTCCTTTGTACACCAGGCACCAAATTATACAAATCAAATAAAGAATGGTTTATCGAAATTAAGCGAATGATGTTTACCTATTTTCAGTAGTCCAGAGAAATAAACAAGTTCTTCTACACTGATAGGGCAAGGAAAATACGGCGAAACGTTGAATTGCATTGAGGGCCGAAATATAAGATGCTTAGAGTGCAGGCCATGTAATAAAGCTTCAGAAATAAAAATCTGAATGGCAAAACAGCACGAGAGGAGAAGAAAACCTATCAAACTTTAAAATGTTCACTCAGAGTTGGGAAAACACATTTTTCGAATAAAGTTTACATTCTCCTGAAAAAAATTAATTTTATATTCACCGATCTCCTTAAATCAAAACCAAAATAAAATGTTTTCATTCATTTACAATATAACAGTTTATTGGTTGAACAGATTTGTATGCATTTGAGATACCGAAGACTCCAGGTGAAATTTTCGCTGACCGATTTAGGTGCAAATTCAAGTTGTTTGTATGTTTGTATCTGGTGAAAATTTGGACTGAGTTATCGATCATGCATTTTATTGGTATCGATATCACAAGCGAGCACATTTGATCATTTACTGCAGCTAAGCCAATCGAATCGAAATGAGCAGAATGTCATAATCCCTTTCACCGAGGATTTATGTGGACAATAATAGATGGTTTGCGACTGCATGAGAATACACTTTATCGCGATTTGTTAGAAAGCGGATTGAGGTAACAATCTTTGTGGGACCTAAAAAATATGATATTGTTTAAACACAGAAAAGATTAGCCTTAAAAATCTATAGTATCGAGTATCAGTGTTGTATACTGGATTATAGTCCATTTGGACGCGTCTCAATTTCATTCTCAGGAGTATTCGCCTCCGAAAATGTCACTTTTGGGTTGGCCTTGCAAACCTGGCAAACGTAACAAACACCGAGACAAATATCTCCATTAATAATTGCTACCAAATCCGAGCTCAGCTATCTTTCGCATTTTGTTCGCGTACTTTTGACAAACAAGCGTAACACGTGACAGACTTCACTTTAGGACATATCGCCTTTTTGCAAACCGTACACATGCAGCCCGATGCGCTTTGTTTAGTTTTCTGGGTCATCCGGTCAGGGTTGTGAGCAGCAGTGTTCGGTGTAGTTCGCAGTAGTTCTGTCGAACGATCGATGAGGAATATCGTGAGTGCGACAAAATAGCGTTAATCACGAATAAGAGCCAAATCATGCAATACGCTTCGATGGTTGATCGCACAATGTTGAACATATAACCAGTCGGTGGCGAAGAATAAGGTCTTTTCGATGACGTCAATTCATTTTCGTATTCGAAGAGTATTAACGGCGTTGCACGCGTAGATCCAATATGGGAAAATCACGAGAAATCCGAATTCGCACATATTATCGAATACCGCTACTAGATTGTAATATACAGAAAGCTGAATTCGAGGGGATTACAGCAAGGTATAATATATCCACGTACGTGTAAATGTAAGAACAAGGTATCATAATAATCTTGAACTCCAAATAATGCGACCACACCACACGTAGTCTGGTGGTAGAGAAAATGGTCATATAAGCAGAACAACACCAAAGACCTTCATTCCACCATCAAGAAACTATCAGGAAAGATTGCTAAGCCAGAAAGGACAGTGAGGAACTGAGATGGAGAAGCGATAGCAGACGAAGAAGGACAGAAAAAGCTGAAGATCGAGCAATTTTAGAGTTATACAACAAACCAGCTCTTTCAAAACCACCGGAGATATGGCCAGCTGAAAGCGATCTGCCAATCAGGTGCTGTGCATTCACGAAGGAAGAGATCCACAGCGCCATTAAGCAATTGAAGAGCGGTAAATTCACCGGACCTGACAGCATTCCGGTAGAAGCGCTAAAGGCAGAAATCGTGATCACTTTGGAGCTCCTCTACTCTCTCTTCTGCTAGATTTGGGAAAATTAAGAAGTATTAGCCGATTGGAAACAAGGCTACCTAATCAAGCTCTCCAAGAAAGACGAACTCAGGTTCTGCTCCAACTACCGAGGGATAATGCTGCTGTCTATCCCACGGAAGGTGTTTAACCGCATCTTGCTGAAAAGAATGAAAGACGCTGTTGATCAACATTTTCATGACCAACAAGCCGCATTCCGAATATAGAGATCGTTTACGGAATAGATCGCAACCCTGTGCATCATTTTAGAGCAGTCCCTGGAATGAAATCCGTCTCTCTACGTCAACTTCACGAGAAGGCGGTCGACAGCGTCGAAAGACTGACCCTCTGGAGACTACTGAGATACTACGTATTACCAGAAAAGATTACCAACATCATCAGGAAGTCATATGAAAGAATGACCTGCATAAAAGTGCATGACAGACAACCCACTGACACATTTGAAGTGAGAACCGGAGTAAGGCAAGGCTGACTACTATCCAAAAGCCTGTTGCTGCTGGCCATAGACTGGATCATGAATATATAGACAGACCAGAAGTGGAACGGCATCCAGTGAACACTTTGGAAACAGTTGGACGACCTCAACTTCGCCGATGATCTGGCTCTTCTCTCACACCCAAAAACATCGTTGCGGTTAACTCAGCTATACTGGGCCTCAACATCAACAGAGAGAAGTGCAAGGTGTTCAAGACCAACGTATCCAACACGACACCCATCACAGTCCAATGAGAGGTGAAAAGTTTCACTTACCTCGGCAGAATCCTGGACAAACATGGAGGAACAGAAGCAGACGTCAAAACCCGAATCGGTAAAGCACGAGCAGCTTTCCATCAACTGCAGAGTATCTTTGGATCCAATGAGATAACATTACCACCAAGATCAGGCTCTTCAACACCTGAGTAAAACCAACACTATTCTACGGAGACGAGACTCAGAAAACCACAGCCACCCTCATGAAGAAAATCCAGGTCTTAATTTGCCTCAGGAAGATACTAAAAATCCGCTGGTTCGAAAAGATCAGCAATGAAGAATTGAAGCAACGAACGGAGCAACAGCCTGTCGACAAAGATTTCCTTCTGAGATGCTGGCGATGGATTGGCCACATCTTCTGCAAACCTGCATCAAACATAACCAGACAATCGCTTACCTGGAACCCCAAAGGAAAGAAAAGAGATGGTGCCTAGAAATACCTGGCGCCGAGACCTGGATGCAGACACCAGGCAGATTGAAAAGACGTGGGGACAGCTATGGAGAATCGCCGAAAATCGTGATGCCTGAATAATGCTGATTGGCTGCCCATGCCCCAGACGGGACCAAAGAAGAAGAAGCAGATTTTTAAGTATCTTTCGAAAAATATTTGGAATTTTCTCGCTGGTAATGTTATCAAGAATAATGAACGTCTACCTTCTCACTACGATGGAGTATGCGGCAGAGTTCTGAGCTCATTGGCTGCAAAAAGATATTGCTCTATTTGATAAAGTCTATCACAGTGCAACAAAGTTGGTGATGGGTCTTCGCAATGTTTCGTACATCGGAAGATTGCGACCTCTGGGTCTGTGACTTTATCCAAAGGAGGATACGGCTCGATATTATTCTGATCTATAGAATTGTCTACCGAAGAACATCCACTAAAACAATTGCTTGATGTGTGATGGGAAAGTGACACGCTGACATAACTTATCCCTTTATGACCAAAGTTCACATCTTGATTGTCGGTGATATTTTTTTGGAATTTCTAACCCCAACACGTAGTAGACTCTCCTTGCCTGGCGACGTTTAACGCGGAATTGGATATATACACGCTAAAGAACATCATTTGTGAGACTTACATTTGATAATTACTCTACTCCTTTTAAACAATCGTATTTTTCACATTTACATTCATAACGTTATCTTGTGGTGTTGTAAAGTATTAACTTTTTAACCATAAAAAACATAATTTTATCAAATGCGGTACTAAAGTAGATGAAGGGGAACTTGATAATTGGTAAGAATAATAGAAACCAAATCGTATTTTCTGTCCTAAATTCAGTCACGTTGTTCACACGGTCTTCGAGGTCACTTGATCTCACGTTTGCCACGCCACCCCGCGTGTCGCACCTATTTGTAGATTGTGAACCGATTCATTATTAAGGTTCACCCACGAATCCCACGACACAAGCGAATACCACGTGGTCTTTTTTCTAATGAAATCTCGTTGCCACGACACTGCCCTCAGCGTTTCTGTCCTGGTTCCCACTTTGATCTAATTTGTCAGTCAAGTTCCTGCCAACGAGGTTTACGTCAAGCTGTTGACTATCATTCAGATACAATAATAAAAATCAAGGGATAAGAGCAACATTGCATTGAGCATGCACCATATAAACATGGGTAATATTTAGCTATGTGTAAATGTATCGCTGGTGCTTATTCTTTGTGTACGCCTCTCACCTACTTGTTTAACCTCTCCTAAACCCGAAGTTTCGTTTCCTGTGATTGGAAGAATGGCATCATTACCCCCATCCACAAAGGAGGAAACCGTTCCAAAGTATCCAACTATCGACCGGTAACATAACTACTGGTGATCTCTAAAGTGATGGAGCGCTTCGTAGCAAACAGCGTCACAAAACATCTGGAAGACAATTGCTTGCTCGCAGTCGAAAAACACGGCTTCAGAAAAAGACACTCTTGCCTTTCAAACCTTCTGCTTGCCCTCGATGACTGGACACAAGCTGTAGACAAAGGTCCCACCATACACGCTTGTTATCTTGATATGTCAAAAGCATTCGATCTTGTCAACCACAGTCTCTTACTACAAAAGATGGAGCTATGTGGAATCGAGGGTTCATTACTAGCCTGTTTTTTGACCTACTGTGCAGTCGCATTTTTTTTGTTGCTCTGACACTTCTGCTCATATCTTCGCCGAATCTGCTTGGATTTCTCTCATTCCAAGAATTCTGTGCTACTTTCGACCATATCTATCGGAATTTATTTGTTTTGCTCTTGTCAACGGATTAGCAGCAAATTTATCATATCGGCGTAAATTTCACAGTATGCTCGTGCGCGCAAACGTTTTTCAATCGCTAACTATTCTACGGTTTTGCTATCATTGCAAGGATCGCGTCGAGCTACGCATTTTGATACTTGTTTCTGTGTTCTAGCTTGTGTAGTTAACGAGTTATATTGGATTATTCGATACATGACGAAATCACGTGTTCCAAAACAGCCACCTCGACCCGTCGAACAAAAACCCGTCACAGCCGAACAACCCAATTCAGGCTACTAACATGTTTGACCGCATCACGAGATCCAACATACGGACTAAAAAATCGATCGATCAAACTGTGACAGCGACATCGAACCAACTTGACCTCATTGCCAAGTGCCTGGATCCGGCGAACGCAACAATGGTCACGGCCGGCCCAGCTGATAGGAAGAATCTCGACACGCAGAATTGTCCCGAAGTCACGTGCAAAGCATGCGAACAACCGGTGAGTCCCATGGCCCGTAAAGTAATACACTCAAATCTCGGTACTATGCCACCTCGTTACTATGCCACTCTCGCTACTATGCCACTTTTGCTCGGTCCCGACAAAATTCAATACAAAATAAATTTACTATGCCACTCCCTACTCTCGCTACTATGCCACTATTCTGTGACTATTTGAAAGTGCATTTTTGCGCATTTTAGGCATATAATCAGCCTGATTCAAGGTCAAACACGCGATGTTTATCCCTGACGCCAGCTACAACAAGCCAATCATCTCACGCACAACGACGAGCCTCTTTCCTACTCTTGCTTTAAGTATCGATAGATAGACCCACGAAAGCGCGCGCACAAACAGACACTCACAACAGTGACATCGTTATTTTTCAAACTATTCAACCCATAATGTCAGCTCAGAAACGTAAGCGAACCGACTTTAATCTGAAGGAGAAGTTCAAGATCATCGTTGCTGCGAAGAAGGAGCCGAATCAGTCCAAGTTGGCGAGGGAGATTAGCATGAAATGGGGCGTCGAAGTTAAGAGAACCACCGTGAACGGCATTCTCAGCAAGAAGGATGCAATTGAAGCTGCAATCAAAGCAGGAGTTCCATCGAAGCGCATGAAGCTGACGCAGCCTCACGACTCGAAGTTTGAGGAGGGAGTGCTGATGTGGCTGAAGCAAGCAATAGGACTGCATCTGCCTGTCAGCGGCGATCTGATCAAGGAGAAGGCGATAAAACTGGCCGAGCTGATGCGCATCCCAGACTTCATGGCGAGCGACGGTTGGTTAGACTGCTTCAAGAAGCGTAATGGCGACACGTTCAAGACAGTGCAGGGCGAAGCTGGAGCGGTGGATTCCCAATCCCTTATTGATTGGCAGCAGCAGGTTCTCCGGCCCTTACTCAGGCAGTTCTCTGCAGATGAAGACTTCAACCTGGACGAGACTGATGCAAGCGTGTGATCGGCTAGACAACGAGATGAACGAGATCCGACGAAAGAAGATGCGTCAGTCAACGATTTCTAAGAGCTTTGGATTGATCGATTGAGCAAATAAATGATGGACTTGAGAAAATAAAGCCGTTTTTACAAAACCTCGTTACTATGCCACTCTCGCTACTATGCCACTCTTGCTCGGTCCCAACGGGTGGCATAGTACTGAGATTTGAGTGTAACGTGTTTTCTGTGTATGGGTAAAATCCATGGTAAATGCGACCGTACTTTAGCCCCTGACTCGATAGCATTATTAAATAATGAAATGGTTCCAGGTGCATGCTATGTCTGTGTTCGTTGCAGAGCTACATCTTTGCACAAAGCCGATACTTTTGAAGCAAAATTAGAAAATAGAATGGCCGGTTTGGAGTTGGGCCTTCGACGTGTGGAAGAAATGTTGGTAAATCATGTGAGTACGCAAGTGATCACTGATGTAAACCATCATATCAATACATCGATTTCGGAACCACCATTGAAGGAATCTAAGACTAAGGCTATTCGTGTGCCAAAAAAGCAAAAAAGCAGGGTTTGGGAATCAGCTAAAACGACCACAGAAGTAGGAAATTCTTACAGAGACATGCTGTTACGGTTGACCTCAGCGGTACACTCCAAAACTGCTGTACCCGACTCACAAAGTCAAGCCACAAATGTTTTAAATTCTAAAACGCCTGACTTTCCGATACGCAAAAAGAACACCCCATACACGCTGAACGTGATATTTACGATTGTCAGCTAGTCCCAAGAAATCCTGTTTGATAGCAAACAGAAACCCGATGTCGAGAAATGGTCTGAACTTTGTCACCTAATGCAAATTGAACATGTAAACGCAGAAAAAGTGACTCGTCTAACTCGCCATTCAACTTCACCTCATATTGGTCAACCTCGCTTGCTCAAGGTAACACTAAGATGCGAGGCTGATGTCGAGAACTTATTGCTGAATGCATACCTACTCAAGTCAGATTCCGACTCAAACTGCCGCATATATCCCGATGTACCATGGTGGGAAAGGAAGGGCAGCTTGAACGCCCGGGAACAAACGGTATCGCGAAGTATAGTTCTACTTGGTGTACCAGAAAATACTTCTAGAGCATCGAATCAGGAAACGGTAGAGCACGACGTCAAACAATGGCGCTACATTGCGTGTTCTCTCGATATTTCTAATGCCGTTGTTGTGGACACTTTTCGAGTTCTTTTTTCGCCAAAATACAAGGGGGATGGACCGAAACCTCTGAAGATTACGTTCTTGACCAGTGCTATGGCTGAAATAGTAAGGTCGGAATGGACAAAAGGAAAACAATCACTACTCAAGGATGTTAGACTTAGCCCACCCAAACCAAGTCAAACACTTTCCCGTTTGGAGATAGCGGATAGTAGCGTTTCCATCCAAATGGAGGAAATCAATGCATCAAAAAACGTCGTAGGTCCGGCTCAAATCGAGTCGGACTGAGCAATTCACACCGAAAACTAATTGTCGATTCAAGCCGTCGGCGACCAATAAGACGCACACATGTTTTACCATCCAAAGAAGCCGGACCAATAACTTCGGTTTACACCCCGTCATTACTCACGAAAAATACGATTAAGTGCATCTATAAAAACGCGAACAGCCTTTTCAACAAATTAATCGAATTGTCCGAGATTTGTAATGAAACGGCGCCAGACATAGTTGCAGTAACAGAAACGTGGTTCCATGCCTCATTGTCTAATGATGAACTCTCTTTGCCCAACATGTCTCTATTCCGGCGTGACCGTTTAGGCGATGATGGAGGAGCAGCACTCGACTTCAAACAATCGTTTATCTGTAGAGCTATGAACGACGTGATCCTTGATATCACTGACACACTTTGGTGTTCTCTGACTCTTACTTCAGGAGACCAATGCATTATTGGAGTGATCTATCGTTCTCCAACAGCAACTCTCGATCTAAACAATAAACTGATTAATGTTTTGCGCTATGTAACAACGCGATACAATACTCAAATATTAATAATGGGGGATTTCAACTTTCCCCAGCTCTATAGCCGGAATGATCATCCATCAGAAGCACTTGAAAATGAACTTCGAGCCGTTTTGGATTACGCACCCCTTTATAACCACGTTTTTGGATTTACTCGTATGAGAGGATCAGACCAGCCGTCTACCTTGGACCTTATATTTACATCAGATCCCACAGCTGTTGAGAATATCGTTTATAAACCGCCGATCGGACGAAGCGATCACGTTGTCCTAGAATTCGAGTACGTTTGTAGCGCTAGACGCAATAATGACGGGACAAAATGCGTCAGAATGGTGAACTACCGTGCTCGGTGTGCCGAGTTACAAAGCACTAGTTTCGCACAACTGGATTACTCCGATCCGGATAGTCATTGGCGATCTCTCTTACAGCACCTCAAATCTATATTGGAGGAACATTCAATGTTTGCTTTGAAGAAAACGTCTCAACGAAATAAATTTTTACTACTAAGCAGGACTAAAAGTGGATAAAACAAAGGGCAGTAGCGTGGGAGTTTCACAAGGCTACCAACACAGCTGATTCTTGGGCACAATTTACACGACTGCGAAACAAAGTTATCAGCTTAATTCGAGATGATAAACAAGCGTTCCAATCGCAATTGATTTCTCAGATGCACCAGAATCCGAAGCTCTTGTATAGACTTGTAAACGATAGAACAAATATTAAACCAGGAGTCTTTGCCCTGAAAACTTCGTCCGGCTTCACAGAATCCATAAATCAGACCGCTGACCTGTTAGCAGAATTTTATGCCGGAGTTTTTGCGCCGAAATCCATGGAGCCTGATCAGGAACCAATCGTTCGACTTGACCGACCAACCTTGAGTGAAGTATTGATTACTCCGATGGTGGTAGCGCAGTACTTACGAAAATTAAACGTAAAGAAATCTCCAGGACCAGACGAAATAACTCCAAAGCTGCTCAAAACCTGTCATGCGCAGCTATCTGGACCTCTATCTTGCATGTTTAATAATTTGCTCCAAGCTGGCGTAGTGCCACAAGACTGGAAACTGGGACAAATAATACCCATTTACAAAGGTGGTTGCCGTTCTGATGTTAAAAATTACAGGCCGGTGACCTTGCTGTCTTCGGTATCAAAAGTTATTGAGCGAATAATAACCGCAGAAATCGTGCGACATCTGGAAACGAATCAACTTTTGGCAGTTGCCCAACATGGATTTCGCAGAAATCGCTCTTGTCTAACAAATTTGCTGACAAGCTTAGACGATTGGACGAGGATTGTAGATGCGGGGGGTGTATTCATGCGTGCTACTTGGACATTTCTGAAGCGTTCGACAGAGTTGATCACAATTTACTCTTGAACAAGCGAAACAAACACGGTGTAGTTTGAAGACTATACGAATTGTTAAGAGATTTCCTCAGCAACAGACACATCCGAGTTCGTGTGGACGGCCTACTATCGAAGAACATCGATGTCACTAGCGAAGTTCCACAAGGCCCAGTGCTTGGACCAATACTGTTTCTAGTCTATACGAACGATATACCACTACCAAATGATAGTAAGATGGTTTTGTTTGCTGACGATATAAAAGTATGGAGGCAAATCAGAAATGCTGACGATTGTATCTTGCTGCAAAACGATTTGAGTGCTTTGTTTAACTGGTCATCTGAAAATAAACTGTCATTGAATATGCAAAAGTCGAAGATGATTCAGATTGGTCGTGACCTTGGCTTTTCCTATCCATACAAGCTCGGCGACATTAACCTGGAGCACACTGAAAAAGAAAAGGACCTAGGTGCCTGGATTTGTGGCAGTTTAAAATATGGTCTACAATGCGAAACCGTTTACAAAAGCGCGTCTCGGCTGCTCGGCATGTTACGGCGGATATTTGGACGTTTTCCCCGGGGTGTTTTCCTCTCATGATGAATACATATATACACCCGGTTCTAGATTATGCCGCACAAGCCTGGACACCATGGCTCCAAAGAGACATCTTACTCATGGATCGCATATACCGGAGAGCTTCTAAGCTTGTCATTGGTCTCGAAAATATGTCATTCGCCAGGCGACTCAGACAACTGGAAATGAGGACACTTGCACAAGGGAGAATGCGAGGTGATCTCATCCACGCATACAAAATACTAACTACTGTTTCCCACCCCCTGGATATATTATTCCACCTTCGAACTTCCAGCAACAGCCGTGGCCATGGTTGCAAGTTGGAAATACCACATTTCAAACGGAACTGCAGCCGGTATTTTTATTCGATGCGTGTGTGCTTTGTTTGGAATTCCCTACCTTCCGATTTGGTAAGCCCAAACAGTTTATCTTTATTCAAATCAAAACTTGACGATTATATGAGAGCTAATCCGAATTTTTCCCCAAACTATTAATAAGCGAGCAGGAGAGATTGTAGAGATAAAGGAGATAGATAGAGAGAGAAGAGATAAGATGAGATAATATATATATACTATATTTATATATATATATATATATTAGATAAAATTTGTACCTATATTTCCAACCATAAATCTTGAATCTTGAATCTACCTGGTGCTCCTGCACTGGATGAGTTGTCCATTAGGGAAGCCGAGGTATATGAAGCAGTTACCCATGCTTGCGTCAACGAAGCTGCGTGGCCAAATGTTATTCACTAAATTATGCTAAAGTATCTCGCTACCATGCTTTCAGAAACTTCATGCAAGCTGTTAAATTAGTGCTTGAACCTGGGAATTGTTCCTAATGATAGTTAAGAATCCATCATCGTACAAAAATATACGGGTGGTTGCAGGTCAACTCTTGGTGACTATAGACCTCTCAGCCTAACTAGCATCGTCTTGAAAGTATTGGAGAAACTACTGCGTCAGAAAATCAGGCAGCATCTTTCTCGGCATTCTCTACTGAGTGTAACTCGACATGGATTTCCTGTGGGTAGATCATGACTGAATAAACGTCTTAGTTTTCTTTACACTGCCATTAGAAGGATGGATGAATGGAAGCCTGTCGAAACGCTCTACCTAGACTTCAGTAAGGTTTTCGATTCCGTAATTCACCGACTTCTGGAGATTAGGCTGACAACAAAATGCATGCGGGTAATCTACTTGCGTGGATAAAGGCTACCTTGCATGTAGAACATTCAGATTCCGGGAAGGATCTACGCTGTCGAACCTAAGCGACGTGCTCAGTGGAGTACCCCATGGGTTGCTACTCGGTTCTCTTCTATTCCTGATTTTCATTGATGACTTATCGTCTGCATTAAAGTGCCCATGCTTAATTTTCGCGGGTGTTGTGAATTTCGTCCGATAAGCAGATGAAGATATCGTGATGCACGACCTCAAACGCGTCATAAACTGGTCATACCAACGGGACCTCCAAGTGAAACATAATAAATGCCAACTCTTGTCGGCACTGGTTGTTAACATTTTAGTCCAGTTGTCGAAACATTCACTCAGTGTGTAACGCTACACAGTGTGCTAAGTATTTGGGAGTACTGGTTATTACTGAATTTAAATGGGAAGACCAATGCGCCGCTGCAGCTCAACGTGATCGCAAAGTGCTCTTTTGGCTGAAATCCGTGTTATCCAGTAGAAGACCTGATAAATTCCTGCCCCAATACCAGGGATTATTTCGGCCGATTTTAGAATATTGTGTGCAGGCGTGGTGCACTTTCTAGAAGGAGGGCATCGTTTGACTAAAACGTTTACAGCGTCTCGCAACTCGCATGATTGAGTTTCATCGAAAGAAAACTTACACCGAACATCTGAAGTTCATAGATCTATTCTTACTTACGCGCAGTCGTTTGAGAGGCGACTTAATTGAAACGTTTAAGATCTTGTAATGGTTATCATGAACGACTTATTTCCCTTAATTCCCGAGCTGGGCACCCGCGGCCATTCACTCAAACGTGCTAAGGAGCGGTGTAGACTAGACTACCCAAAACACATTTTCAGCTTTTGGGTGGTATATTTCTATAACCGGATTCCAGACGAACTTATACGCTGCAGATCTGGCACGAGTCTTAAAAATAATTTGGGCCGCACCTGGGGTGAGCTTTTGCCTGAATAATCCTTCTAATTGTTATACAAGATTAGGTAGTTCAACATTTTCAGCGTTATCTAGTAAATAAAGTAAATGCTAGAGATTTTATAATTAAAAACTCTTCTTTATCAGACCTCTCACTGTATGGGTGAAGATAAATTTATTTTATTTTTCCAGCATAATTCATACAGAGGTGCTTCCTAAATACAATCCGGATAATCTCTTGGTGTCGCGATCGTCAAGAATAGCCAACGCACAATGAGTAACAACTCTTTGTCAGTGGTGGTTGCTCGTCGGCAGCTTTTCACCGAAATAAATTCTGGGCGTTCGATTTGCTCGTCAGCTGTCATGTGCAACTGAACTTAAGTGAACTGAACTAAGTGGAAAACATTAATTGTTTATTAATTTTCAAATGAATTCAGAAAAAGTGGTAACTTTTACTCGGACGCCCGCTTATTGGAACCCGATGTTAAGGAATCTTGCACCGACCGTTTCAAAGAATAAACTGTGCAATGTGACTTTCTGAGGATAATTTGTTCAAACCTTGCAAAAACCATGCCATCTTGCTTTAAATCTCATCAGGAATGAGACATACAGCAATGGCAAACTTCAGGCGACCAACTACCTTTGTCTGCTAATCGAGTTTGCTAGGTAAGTCTATCCCATCAACTGAACTCACTTCACACTGGCGTATCCAGACTGTGGAGAGTAACACTGCGAACTTCGCATGCGCCATGCTAATCTCCCTTTTGATCACATTGTCAATATCAAAACTTGGCTAACTGATTCGACCTCAGACGCGTCAATTTCACTCACTGGAATGTCAGTACTTCGAAACGATTATCTGTGGGCTTTTAACTCAGCTCTGTTTACATCTCGTAGACTTCCTATGGAGTTGTCTTTATTTCAAAAAGAATGATTATGCTCTCCTAGTTGTCGTTTACCGTCCCAAACTCAACGGAGCTGATAATTATGCGAACCTTTTACAATCCATACAGTCATGCATTACTGTTGGCAGACCTCAAATCACCTAAGCATATTTTAGTGGTTCCCTTGCCTTGAAACTTGATAGAATTATAGAAACGTGCCCAATGTATAATCATATGAAACAACCTACAGGATTCTGTGGAGCTAATGCATATTCTCGCCTTGATTTGTTGCTGAGCAATCACCAATTGATGATTAAATAAACGGTATTGGAAACAATCTTTGGGAAATGTGACCATGCAGTTTGAGGTTCTGTTATATTTGTCATGCAAGCTATCCAAGTACGAAGACTGCTAAATTTCGGACTATCGCAAATTCTAATGCGACTTGGTCCGAGATGGGACTTGATTTTGAGCCACTATTTAGTAGTCAAAACGTTCATACAGAAACCGAGATATTCAAAATTCTTTCGTACGCACTAGAACTTAGAAACCGATGCGGTAAAGAAACGATTTATGCAATGGTTTTAAATTTCCTCAATCGATGTCTGACTGGCAGCTCAATAAATGTAATACATTGCTACGCAAAAGCAAGCTTAACCCCCAGACTTCACTTGCAAATAACTTTGAGTGTAACCAAAATTTGCTATATAAGTATGTCAACGAACACTAGAAGGTGTATATCTCAATTAAAAACATATATTAATACGACTACAACTGTGGAAGATGCCGGTAATGTCTCGAGAGCGTATTAGAAACTAATCTTTCGAAATTCGTCACAGGCGTTACCAATGTTCTTCCCACCGGCCCTTCCTTGCCATATTTTTTTCGATTACATTTAATGCTAACCGCGTGCGAAACCAGATATTGGCTACGTCTTTCGAATTCCTAGGCTGAAATATTACAATCATCCGAATTCACTACATGCCAGCCGCTGTTATTTCATTTGAGGCATTTGCCATGTAATTCCAGAGCTTACCAGATACTGCTTTGCCAGACGCCTGAAACGAAGGTATAATAACACCAATATTAAAAGGTGGAAAAAATTGACAAAGGCAATTATTGCTTGCTTACGTTAACTCCTGTACTGTCCAAAATGATGGACTCAAACTTGCATAATTTATGATGAATTCATTAGAAATGCTGTGTCTCATTAGTAGAGAACAGCAACGATTTCGCATTAACCATTCGTGCACCTCCAACTTACCCTTAGCAAAAGACAGTTAAATCAAAGAACTCAACGCCGGTTAAGGGTTGGACGTAATCTATTTTAACTTTTCCTAAGCCTTTGACAGATTTTACCACACGCTACTTACTTACAAGCAACATAATCTTGAAATAAACCACTCATTATTGACTTATGTGATCGTATTTCTCAGCTCCAGAACTTTACGCGCATGAGTAAGCGAGAATCTTTCAGAATCCCTCACAGATGAATGTGGTGCACAAAAGAATCGTTCTATTAATCAATAACGCTGATAAAGGAATAAGATCTACATTCCCCATCTTTGCCTATGGCATCAAAATATGGCGCGAACTTTTCTGTCCGACCTATATAACTGACTTGCAGTCGAATTGAATTCAATTTAAACCTGATCGGTGTCGGATCACTTAGCTTTTAATATCATTTCTATATCCGAAAACAGGGTAACCCAACGAATACCTTGGGCGATGCACATCTCATTGTTAGCCTCCAAACGAGAGACTTTGGGGTGTTAATTGATAACGGCCTTAGTTGTTCTGTTTAATGTAACAAGGCAGCGACTGTGGCGAATAGTGACGTCGGTCTCTTAAGCACATTTCGGCAGATTTAACTAAAGGTTTTCCCGTCTCTTCTGAATGTATGCGTTTGACCATATTGTTACTAGGCTATTTCCATTTTGAACCCGGGAGTGAGGCGTGACGAACTTGTAATTCAAATCTGCTTAGTTTCGTCGACAATCGGGTTAAAGATGCAGATTTAATAAAAGTTGATTTAGGTTTGCTTTCCAGGTAAATTATGAACAAAAAAGTAAACAATTAGTGACGTTACATTGCACACAGATCTAAAGAAATCACACAATATACATTTGTCCAAAGCCAGAAAACGTGAGCATCGTAAATAATATATTCAAATTTTATGTATGAATTAACAAATCATTGACAAAATAAAATAGAATTAACGTAAATTGAATATGAGGAACACTATAATACAGTACTCAATTAAGATCGTTCAAATTAAATTCGCATCAAACTTGGTCTCTGATTGTAACAGCATTTATCTTAACCGGACAAAATACTCATTTTTTCGATCAATTGAAGCTATATTGGGCAGAAATAGGCGAATGAACATTGCCATATTCGTGAATTTGAACATTTGACAGTCGATTCCCATTCCCAGATTATGGATCCATGCCAGCGATTGTTATATTTGATGTTTCATTGCCGCAGCAAATCTCGGAAAGCCATTGATGCATGTGTCATGCTACAACCCACTGAGGGTTATACACGGGCGAAAGTGATTTTAAGGTATTAGTTTCGGCCAGGTCTACGTTAGACGAATTGCTTGGTTGAGCCAGGAGGCCATAGAGTTGACAGAGTTTAAAACGCTCTGATTAAAAAAATTAATCCGCTTAAACTGCAAAATTAACAAGCCACCAGAATCGGCAACTTGATCGCGTTTTGCGGATTTGGGCGTGTGATTCACATGATAGAAGGAAGAGTTCTGGGTAAAAATGCTCAACATCTGAGGTACCTATCCGGATGTAAATGTTCGAGGGTGATGTTTGTCCCACACAAGTTCGATAATTGCTGCCTTCATGTGGCCAATAGTAACCGTATATTCAGCCCAATTTGGCTCGATGACGAAGTATTTGGCACCGTGACTATTGACTTTGAAGGGTCCATTGTATGAAGCTTGCAGCCGCTTGCTCGTGTGATCGGTTCAAACAAAAACATAAACACGTGATTTCGAATACTCGGTCAGAGAACAATACGGGTGTATATGGGAGCGGGTGTGCTACTTAATTGATGCATGAAGAATCCTAACACAGTCACATAGTTGAGAACAATAATGTCTGAGAAAAGTCAGAGGATGCGATCAAATAATCGAAGCGGCGGTGTGGATTGCCGTAAACTATCACTGCCACGAAACTTTAGAGATACGTGACAAAAGCACGATGACTAGAAGGATTGAGGGCTGGTTTCATAACAATTGTTTATAATATATGTGACATTAACGTGGCTTCCAGCTGTCGATGAAACCATTCAACCTTTTCGTTATTTCAAGTGTGATACACCGTTGTTTGCATGTGATTGATACTTAGAAGACCAGTTAACTTACGGGTAATGGTGAATTAAAAGTTGTAAATCTGATCATCGAAAAGGTTTTCTTTCAAATATTCAACATCTTAAGCGACTAACACTGGAAACATATCAACAAAACGATTATACAGAAATGGTTGAGTTTCCACAAGGCAAAAATTGGAAATTCGTCGATTTTGGCATACTTGAGGTGGGGACGTTCATCCCGAATGATGGAACGCTAAAATAGGCTAAAGTCTGTAGAAATTTTCTCAGATGGTGTATCATGAAATACTGAATACTGGTCTATTTATGAATAAAAATATATATGACAGCAAAATGAAAATAAATTGGACGATATGGTTCTAACTGAAATTTCAAAAAGATAAATGTTTAGGATTCACCTGTTTTTAGAGCTTGATCTAACGGGATTCCACCACTAACAGAGTACGCTTTCTGATTATTTTACCGTATAAAACAAAACACAATTCTCAAATTAACACGGCCTACAAATCCGAAGCAATAATATACGATAGACTTGTTCTAGGACAGAATACTTGATCAGCCTGAATAATATATTCAAATTTTGTACATATTTACAATCATATATATTATACCAAAACACCATACTGTGTGAGAAAGGAAATGCGTGTAGGTGAAACTTTTTATAATTTATTTCTCCGAGATGTTACAAAAGTTAAGAAAGCATCAAATTGTCTATGAATTCACCACATGTCAAATGTGTCAAGCCCTGTTAGACCGATAATGATCTTGTGATAAATATAACAAACACCATGCATAGATTTAAAAGTTGAGAGTTTTTGATATAGGTTGAGAAAAGTTTGAGGTAAAAATGTGGTTACGAAAACTCCTCAAAATCCATCAGAATGTGCGAATAACTGTAAAAATAGAACAACATTTATTGTTTCAAATAATTCGCTGTTATCACTTGGCAATCGAAGCATTTATACAAATCAATAACACACTTTCGTCGATGTTGTTTTTATGTGGCTGGTATGACTATCTATTCGATGTTTGTGAGCAATTCGATACCAATGCTAAATTTCATCTAGGGTTCATTTGTATGGAGTTTTCGCATTTTTTCCAAGTATCATTATTGTGTGTGCGGCTCTAGCTCTATTTCTTAACAATGAAAAAAATAAAATTCCTATAAACATTTAATCTTTTTGCCAAACTAACGATTGTTCAACGTTTGCATATACATATTACCGGAAGTTCTGTTAAATCAAAAGAATTTCGAGTTCAACCAAAGATGGTTTTCAAGAGAGTCTGAGTTTCTACTCAGGAATTTCTGGAACAAAAGGACTAGTAGCACCAATATATACGAGCAAATTTTCGAACATGGTTTAAACGAAAATGATGATTTTTATTTTATTGTGCGTTTTTTGGCACGTTGGTGAGGACATTTGTAATAAATGTATTACATAAATCATTATCTAGATTTTCTAGATTATATTTATCATTATACAAGACATTTTAAATCGTATAATCATTTCGTATTTCAATCTAAGCTATTGTCTATTTCGAACTCTTATTGCTGTTTATCTCACGAAACGTAACAAACATCTCGGTGATTTTATCGTACGCGAATTAGGATGTACAACTTAATAGACACAAATATAATATGCATCAACTCTTAGACTTGAAGTAAGCCACTTAATATATTTCTGTTAACAAAGCTGATGAAAATAATCATCCGAGATTGCGCTTGAGTGTTTCAGTTGCGTTAGTAGCTTTTATTGTAAATGTGTGATAAATGTATCTCAACACTCGTGATAAACAATATCTTGGCTTAATAATTTAACGAATTTTATTGATTTTACAGATGCAACTAACACTTGCGGGGAACATCATTCATTCAAAATCGATCCAAGTATATATGTATTGCAAGTGCCAAACGGGGACCTGTGTTTGACGTCGCTACACGTCGAAGAGACTTCGCAACTGCAAATGAATGTGACCTTCCAGTATGTGAGTTTACCCGGCATTGCACGACTCATTTGTGCTTGAACACTCCATGTGATCCTGAGAAGCATCACATGTTTTACAAATTGGGATTCATTCTAAAAAAATGTACGTGAGCTGTATTCAATACGATCCAAAGCCTATAGACTATTTTTCCGTAATACCAGAGAGCTCAATTTCTGTAATTTATTTGAAAAACTGTCACTGCAAAAATTAAAAAAGTTCAGACAACTCTTCATGCAGACCCAGGATTGACTTTAGCGTTGAGCAAATATTACACAGAAGATAATAATTATCGATTTGTTAGAGAGACACTGATAATTATGACATTGGAATTAATTCGTTATGCAGGTGGATGGAATTATCATATTTCAAAAAATGTCATTTTTATTAAGCATTTAAAATCACTGTTATTTGAAATGTCAACTCAATATGTTTTCCACACGGATAAAATTGTATCTTATTAGATCCATGAGAAACGATCAGCGACTTATTGTGTGACTTAGCATTCTATTTCTTTAATAAAACCAAAATTAGTGTGTCCATCGGATTCGGCCAAAGAAATCAAAATGTATAAAACAAGATTTAATAATGAATCACAAAATTTCTTATTAGCCTTTTGATTCTGATGAGATTCAAAACATTATCCAGAAAGTATTGTCACACTTGGTCTGGCGAATATTCTGTATCTGAATTGAATCGTTACGGAAAATCAGTCTAACCGATTTATTGCAAACATTGATTTTCATTAAAATGATCGCCAGATTAATCGTGAATATTTTATAGTAATTGCGGTGTAAAATGCAGTTGTGGTGTTTAAGTGTTGGAGATGTGACCAATCGGATGAGAAGGATCAACTGTGGTAATTTCTTATTCCATGTTTGATTTTAGTGAACGGATTCCCGTTGTGTTGCAAATATACGTTCCGTATTCATGTCCTGCATTTGCGGTTACTTCTGCAACATTAAAAACCGATGCTGATTTTAAACATATTGCGATACGGGATATTTTGTTGGCTTTGAATCTATGGACAATGCATTATGAAGCTGAGACATGTAAAAGATTGTCACAACTAACAGTCGAGTTCAAATGAAAAGTTTAATGAATTTAAATCACGCTCCAAAATTGACGATGATTTAAACAAATGCATAATTCTTTAATTAAGTCTTTATGATTAATGCGTGTTTATATTTGAATTATAAAGTTTTCTTTTGTTTTTGATCCACCTACGTAATAGCGCATTCCTTCGGACGAATCGGTTAGTAAATTTGATCCGTTTCAAATTATTGACCTGTTTAAACATATTTCGGCAAACTTTACACTACATGTTTCTAAATCAAACGCATAATTTTCGGTGTATCTTTCATTCGTCGTTCAACATAGCCTGCAGACGGAGACCAAATGATTGTGTTATTATAAAGAGATCACCAAGCAATTCGCACCTAGTGATTAGAGGAAAAACTGCATGTTAACTTGAACAAACGCGTAATCTTTAATATCAGTAAGAATATATATTTCACATACAGCATGGTCCCACGTGAGATTTAAAAGCTGCACTTTTTACTGATATTCCTAACATGTATTTTGAAAGTTTTCTTTAAAAACATACCGACGAAGATAATTAGGTCCTCGAGGTCGGTAATGAAATATTCTGTGCAGAGCAAATTTGAATTTGGTTCAGATATTTACATAAAAGTTGTCAGAACTGCTTTTCAGAATGTGGGAGAAATAAACAGGAAGGCCACCACGTGAAAATATGCCAACCTGATTTGGTAATAAATTGTCACCATTTTTGTGAATTGTTCACATTTATTTATTTGATAGAATCATGAAAGTTGAGCTGTGAAATACTGCTTAAGAGTCCTCATGCAAACCCTGTAATTCATTCAACGTACAACAGTTATCAAACTCAACTTCAAACGTTGATAACAAACGGTATAAACAGTCGAGCATCACTACGTCTTTTTGGACATAGTGCGCCTAAAATGTGGCGTAATAGAGAGCCATTTACAAGTCTACATTCAACATTATTTCGAGCTTGTCAAAAAAGTTTCAGACAGGTTACTGATATTTGTATTCTTCAAATGTATCAAACCAGCTTTTGTATGGAAAACGTAATCCGATATATTTCAGCAGCAATCGCTAGTCTTCTAAACAAGAATCGGATTGACGTTACACGCGAGAAAATCCGTTAAATTAGAACGTAATGTGTACTCCATAATAGGCATCTAAATATTGTCCATTTCTTCCGTTGTGTTTGACCGCTGATGCAGCTGAGATGATTTCTATCAATAAAATTAACGAGAGTAATTTGATAAATGTGCACATCAATTTAGTGATCTCGTTTCCGCATGAATTTCATCGGTCCCAATTACAGTAATTTGAGAAGTTGGCAACAAATCTCCCAATAATTGTGCATGAAAGGTCGATAGTAGCATGAGGTTAATCTTGTCTGTGAAGCTTACAAAACTGACTATGTGTAAATACTGCGCTACCGATACGTTACTATAAGAAGAACCTACATGATTTATGTTGGAATTATGCAACGGCCTTAACGATCATCCGGCTCAAATTGAGCAGAATTGGAGTCCTCTATTGAGTCAGCATTTTGTCTTACAGACTCAGTAAATTCAGTTTCAATTTTCAAGAGAAATGCAGTGAATGACAAGAGTTGGTACTGAAACTGATAGATAATGCGAAATAGCCAAGCAACAGAAATGAGTAGATAATTGCAATTTTACCATGAAACGAATATTTTTCATCGGTTTATATTATTGCGAGACTTTTTTCATTTTTACTATTCTTTCTCTAATCGGGTATTTCAAATATAATAATTATTTGATTGTCGTATAAATATCAGAGCCACTGCAAAACAGATGATTACTGCATTTACTGATCTTTGTTATCCAGATTCCTTGGACTTCAGATTATTATCAGACTAATTTTGTACCGTGATGTATAACGTTTCGTTACTTTCACGTGTTGGACTGCAAAACATTTCATTTTAAATAAACGTAAAAAAAGAAATAAAATGGATTATCAGGTGGTTGTACTGAATGAAGTTTTGAAATCCCATCATTATTCTACTTAGTCAGAAATAGCATTTATCGTAGATGAGTAAATTGATACGAAAAACTGTTACAGTCGAATAATGGTAGCTTAGTCGAATGAGATTTCCTTCTACCGCAATTCGATTGAGATAACCCCACAGTGGACTGGGTAGTGAACGAGTATAATTATGGATTATTATACAGAAGAGTTACTTGTTATTATATGGTAATTGGCCGTAAGGATTTAGCTAAAGTAATTTCGGTATGTGTGTAGTTCACACACATTGCACGACTCAATTTGTGTAGTAGAACCACACTGAGGGATTTAGTAAACAAATGCCAGCATAAGTGTGTATTGAGCATACATATTTTGTTTGGAAACACTTCGTCCGGTGAGGACACGATTCTGATCACAGAAAGTGCTTAAGAAATCACAAGAATTTACTAATATTTTAAGAGACAGTATGTGGTTTTGTTGTAGTATATCACTAGATGTTAGAAGAAAGGAATTATTTGAAAGAAATGTGTAAATGAGTAATGCTTTTCCTATTGATTAGTAAAAGGTTTTTTGCAATAGCACCGAACAGTTTTTCTATGGCAAACGGATGTAAAATTCAAACAAATAGTACAAATCTAATAGAGGATAGATTCACCTAAGAAATGTAATTATTAATTATTTTATTCATCAAGAAATGTAACTCATATCTGGTAAAACCTCAATAAAAAAATTAAACATCAGCTAATCATTGCCAATGTTTCGACAGATTTCAGAATCTGGTCAAATTTATGTGTTTGATGGAAAGGATTGCTTCACAGATAAACGAATGAAAATCCATTACAATCAAACGCAAACACTCGTGTCAACCAGACATGGGTTGTGTTTTATCTATTCCCGTTCATTCAGGATGAAAGACCTGATCGGTGAAGTGGTATTGACTGTCGGTAAGTAATCAAATTAACAACTTCGAACTTTTTGGTTGAGTTAATATTACTGAATAAATGTTTGAGCTGGAAAATCACTTGCCATTTTAATTATCACATTGCGAATGACATAGAATTACAATAAAAATAGGTGGAAATAAAAAAATTCTTAGGAATCAAAATAGTCTTAAGAAGCTGCGACGCGTCATTTGGCCGAATAGTCTAGGAATGAGTTTTTACATGTTGGTGGGATACGTTTGCGGCTGAGAAAAATACAAATATTCTTGGTACTGAACTCTAAATAATAGTAAAGAGATTTTACTCAGCTTCGAAGCTTGGGCAACGCTTCGACTTTTACAAATGCAGACAATCAATTGACAATCATAATTTTTCGGCTTCAAATATTGCCGAAATATCAGATTACTGGATCAAGGTCCATGTGTTGAGTTGTGAATTTTCCAAGTGTGTTTAAAACATTTCTCTATGGACATTTGTTTTAGGCGATTCCAGATAATCACAAGATATTTTCATCTTGCTTCAATGTAAATATTCACATGGAAGCTAGATTAAGGCAAAAAATTAGAATGCTAGTTTTGTAGCGCTATCAATTTTTTATCAACCTTACTACATTTCATAGCAACATTAGGCGTTACTAGAAACAATGTGCTATTTTCTAACTTGATGGCGCATCTGCACTACAATCCCAGTCTACGACTTGTTGCAAAATCAAGTGGTGAACTATAATACTCCACCTAAAACGTTTACAATTAAGATGAGAAGATATATGCCAATCACACGCTACTTAGTGTCAGAGTTTAGTTATTGAGGTCTTCATATAGTATCTATCCGATAAAACCACCGCTATAAATGATATCGTCATACGTGTTATATAAAAAAAAGAACATTGGCATCTATGCACAAAGTGATTTATTTACATTGAAGTTATGTCGTAAATATTGTCACATTGTAAATATTTGTTTGTAGTATCAGCAAATTCGCGTGAGTAACTGAATTTCATATGAAGTATGCATTTTTCGTACAGCTAAACGTTCAATAGTTGTAATTACGTTCAACATATGTGTTGCTTCATTTTGCATTTACATATCACAATGTATAAACAATTAACCAATATGACATATCTCATGCATACTTCAAAAATTATACAAGGGATTACAAGATAAATAAATACTCATGTTTTACTCTCTTATATGCTTGAATTATAAAAACCAGCTGATAAATTTACTCCTGTAATTGCGGGATAAACCTAGGAAATCCGTCATTTTTCCTGAATTTGGTGTTCACAATGTGTATCGATTAAGTTGATTGACAACATTTTTGAAATGTCGTACGTGAAGTAGAACCGTTTTCCATGTCAAACTATTGATGTTGTCTTTTTCTGACATTTTTAGACACTCACTGTGTGTGATGGAAACACATGCAAATAAGCATTTTTGTTTATTGACATGTGTTTGAACCCTTTCTAGAAAAGTGTGGGCCCATGTGATTGAACACGTTGGTCGTGCCAACCTTGTCCAGCAGTGGCATATGAGCATAACTTTTTTTAAAATTGTTTTACCGTTTATAACACGTGCAGATCCTGATTCTTCAGTTACATTCAATGACAAGAGAGAATCTAATTTCGCACAACTTTTGTGACTCAATTCCAGAGCTTCCGTTCCAACAAGAATTAGTTTGTTCACGGATGCAGACCGCGAAATATATTTTAAATAATAAAATGACGCTACAACTCCATGTATAAAATGATCTGTTGAAAATTCGATTGAATTGTTTTCATAAAACTCGTTGTAATTTGAAAAAATAACAAATTAAACTTCAGCCATCCAGCCAATTGCTAAACGATTTTTTCTGCAAGTAATTCTTGGTAAAAAAACATAAATATTACAATTGTTCTTGCCTTAAAAAATGCCGGAATATTATTAATCCAAGGAATATGAATTAAACATCAAATATCATTTGTAGTTTCAAACAGAATCAATTACTTATGAATTAATTTAATATGAATATGAATTTATTATGAAGATGCAGTCGATATTGCTGTCTTTTTCTCATCGCCTTTGACATCTAATTGATCTTAAACCCGATTTGGTGAATCTCATGTAATCACACGAACATGGATTGATAATGATATAAATGAAAAGAAATTATTAGAGACTTAGATGGAACATCGACCTATGCATCGATCATCTTGTTTAGCAAGCGAAGGAATCAAACGTTACCTCGAAGATGTCGTCGAAAGACTAATTTGCTTAGCCGCTGCGACATCAGGGAGCGACAAGTTTTAATAAACTTATTATGAAACAAATTGCGAGTCTAACTCATTCTTTACGACAGGTCGTACTAATTCAATATTTGTTACACCAACTGTAAATGTATTCGCTTTATACTCTTATCGGTCACATTTTCCATGTTCATCCTAAACTGGAATTACCAAGGAGCATAAGCGATTCCACAATGCTCACAGAATAACATGTGTTCCAAATACCATATGACAGGTCGTAAAATTTTCATGTACAACGCTTTGATTGAGTTGTGACGTTTGCTTCTATATATAACGTTTCATCATATCAGAACTTGATATACCAGGAACTGAATCATCATAGAGTTTACAAACTGAAGAGAAAACCCTACGGATCAAATAGAGCGTTGCCATTTTTTATCTGAGACAAATACGAGACAAATCATGTATCACCGGGATCGTTTTAATTTCGTGAACAACTTCGACACATTCATTTGCATCACGATAAAAGTAATTCTGTTATTCCGTACAATAGTGGCAAATTATACGGGGATTTAAACGCTTCAGTTGAAAAAATTTCAAATGAAAAAACCTAGAATGAAAAAAGACGTAATAAACATTCGCTTTTTCCCTTTACTGTGCCATATGAGCTGTGATGTCTTAGTGTATGACTACTTAGGAGTAAAATGTCCTTCAAATTATTTTTGATGGTTAACAATTTTAGCAATGGATTCGAGTATATATTTTATTTGAGCTTGATAGTAGTGCTTATACACTGCTTATCCATCTATTCAAAATTGCTGTGTTGTACTAATAGACCTGAGTGAGCTGCACTAGCGGTCAATTCGAAAGACATTGCTCATCAAATTTCGCAAGTATATAATGTTACATGTTAGAAAAACCCTCTTTGTTTCAAATGCTCGTTTTTGTCAAACGATTGAATAGACTATATCATAATAGGATCTTGGTATCCCAAAATGCGGGAATGTTATACCGTCTTCAGTGCATGGCCCTTTGTTAGCGTGCATGCAACATACTCGGTTCACTCTGACGAATTTTCTGACGTTGTTTGATGCACATGTTTCAAAGATGAACTCACCGCATACTTGCACAAAATCGTGGACTATGTAGCGCAATATTAGTTAATATTTTTGATAAAACACATCTCGCTAGTTATGAGAGATAAATAAATACGAAACTGAAATGGTTACCGGATTGTATGATCTACACATTGAGCAGCGTATGGCCAGATTAGGTCGTACATTCTGAAGCACAGGTGCCGTGATGATCTAATTAGTACATACACAAAAATTCATACGGATTCCCACTATGAGCAGTAACTATTCACAATATATATTTCAATCTCCACAAACACGCCATTATATCACAATTATACATATCACTTTTATGAATAAGCTTTTCAAAGTAACTGTAATAAAATCATATGTGCATACTCTTGAAAAGTATACCTCGATATATTTGCTGTCACCCAATAAAATGATCGTCAAAGTAATGGTATATTTGTTTATGTTAAAAACCACTGAATTGGCTTCAGTTAACTGGAGAACATTGCTGTTTCCATTTAACTCACGGAATGTTGTGATAACAAATTTACCCAAACATACATTATCGATATACATTTTACCACTTCTTGTCAAACATGGAAATATTGTTTACACCTCCTTCGAACCACATGTATCAATATTTACCTATTTATGGAATTTTGTCTCATATCTTATGCCATTTTCTTGAAACTTGATCCTCATGGCCAATTCAAGTTTTTCCAGTGCAGTAACTAAATCCTTGATGAAAATCACTTTCGATCTCACACGAAATATCTTCTTCCTCCCAGCTGGCAAAGATGTTTTTTCCTTACTTTAGCCTATAGATATTCTCTACAAATTTTACTTTGGTGGTTAATTTATAAAGGTTCAAACAATAGATAAAATAGTTAAAAAGTCAATAGCGAATTATTTATCAAGTCTCACAAAAATCAATTTCGGTCCTTAAAGCAATTTACTAAAACTGATCAATGAATTTGTAGCTGTGATAAAATATCTTGTTTTGTGCATTATAAAAGTCGATTTCAGATTAATAAACGGTGAAATATTCTGAAAAGTATTTGAGTATAAATTTAGAACGAATTGAACACAATTTAAACACAATATATATGCTTGTTTATTTGAGTAGTAATTATTTTAATTCATAATCCAGAAAATTCCTCTTTAAACAGATGTGCAAATACCGAGGTTGATAATAAGTGCCAAGCAGTAACTTTTAATTATAGTGTTCAATTATTCGGACAATTTATTTATGTGAACAACATGTATTGGTCGGTAAAATAATCTGGAAGGTAAACGGTCAAACCCAAAGAATATCTCGTATGTATCATGAACGTATTCGTAACAAAAGCAATAAAATATTCTAAACACCGAACATGACTCGTAGACAAAACTTTGATAAAACCGTTTGGAAACGTTGGTACATTAAATACAAAAAGTATACACATCAGAATAAAAGGGTGACATGTAGAGCAGTAATTTGGATGATGCTCAAGAATTTGGATGAACAATTATGCCTAAAGGATTCTGGCCCAGTTTAGGAGTAACTTTCGTTTTTTGTCTCTATAG